>JAYRBW010028150.1:0-12300 GCA_036023295.1 Invenusta paracnida
AGATTATCATAATTAATACTGTAACAAGTACAACAAGGACTTTAAATATAAATAATTAATATATTATATAATATTATCAATATATTTATAAAATAAATTTATTATTACAGAATATTTATTGTTTTAATAAAGGTATATGATTTAATTTTAACTGGTTTAACTTAAGGTTACTAAATATGTAGCCAAAATGTATCTATAGATTACTGGAACTATTGAAACTCTATTTTCAAAATATAACACTACTAATAAAACAATAAATATTTTGACATATATAATACCATTTTACAAGTAATCATGATTATCATTTATAATTATATTATAATCATTTAATATCATTAACCTTGAAATTATATATAAACTATAATACTAATGAGGTAGTAATAAAGTAAAATCCTCTCCATTCAATTTAGATAACTTTAATTTTGAAATAATTATACACAAAATATTCAATAATTATTCTAAGCCAAACATGTATGGGATAACTAAGTCTTATATAATATACTTGATAAAATGTCTTTAAAATGCAATAAAAGAATCTATCTATAGTGACCAATTTTTATCTAAAAATACATCAATAGATCACTCTACTCCACTCTATAATTCCACTCTAAAAATAATAGCAGGTAATCAATATTTTTTCTGTTTTTACTAAAACTGTCCAACATAGGCATTCTTGATCTTTAATGACCACCAAGTCATTATTAACCAGTACACTATTGTCTCATCTTTGATTAGAATATCAAAATATAACATTATTAAAAGCTATAGTGCTCAAAATGTAACTTTTTCAATCACTCTCTTAAATATTCAATAAATTCTCTATTAAACAGTTATAAAATTACTTATGTGTATTTATAACAGTTTTTGTATAGTTATATTTATTCTTCTATTTCTGGACTGACAAGTCATCTACTGTCTGCTATATATTCCTCAACCTCTGCTGCATTTGATATGGTTGAATACCAAATCTTGTTTATAATTTCTATTGACTTATGTAGCAATGTTATTAACTGATTTATATCTTATTTTTCTATTAGTGTGAATACTTAATTCAGGCTTAACCTATGGAATGCCTCAAGGCTTTATTCTTGGACCACAGTTATATTCCATCTAAACTTTCCCTATTTTATAAATCATCATTACAGTTAGAATCCCATATCTACCCTAATGACACAGCTGTGTATATTTTCAAACTAGAGAACATTTAAAGCCAAACTTCAGTAATATATTCAATTATATCTACTAACTAGAGTATGTGACTGGTTCTTATCTAACTGTCTTAAAATCAATCCTAATAAAACTGAAATCTTTTTGTGCAGTTCCTATCACAACCTAAGTGAACCTATCTGATTTTGGTCATTGAGATCTCTATACAGCTAAAACAAATAGTCTTGCTTTACAAAAGGCCAAAACTCTTACATAGTCATTTTTATTTTTTTATACTTGAAATATCATATTAACCATGTTAGGAGAAATGCTTCCACATATTCAAAAATTTACAATATATATCCTTTTCTAAGTGAAGACACAGCAAAACTGGTAATTCAAGCTTCTATTACTTGTAACTTTGATTAGCTACTATAATTCATTATTTAATGGTTTAACTAAAGCTAAAATTAAAAAAATATATATATCCAGCATACTCATACAGACTACACCAAAAGACTTAAGAAGTTTTAAGACAATACAATTACAATTTAGAAATAAATGAGTTTTAAATTCTTAAAGATCTCCTGAGTACTGCACTTTCTAATCAAATTGACATTCAACTAAGATCTCAATCTTTGCATATTTTATATTGTTTGGTTGTACAACATAATATGTATGATGCTTTCTATGTTGCTGCTCCAAAACTTTAGAACAGTCACAATTGGAAAATTTGTAACATTAAAATTTGTAACCTATTCAAAAAAGCACTAATATTTTTCCTAATAATTAATGACCACTCCCAACCACTCACATTAACACATAACTTTTATTTGGTGCTTAACTTGTGCCTTTTTGTTTTCATAGTGTATATCTTTTATTTATGTTTTTCCTACTTATTTTCTTTGATTATTGCCACTGCTTGTTAATTGTTTTGTTTCACACTAGAGCAATTTTGTGTTTAAATACATTTTAATAAAAATAATAGTAATAGTAATTAACTGTCAAAATTATAATCAATAAAAACCACAGACATTTAAATTAATTGATTAAGCTATACAGATATTTGTTTAATTAAATTGTAAATCCCAAAGAGATTTTTTATTTCAACCAGTTAAGATTTCTCCAACTAGTGATGAAATAAATTAAATAAATATACAAGTTTTTACATTATTAAGTACAACATCTAATATCTTGTTTTAAAAACTATTATTCAGTTAATGGCTTATTGTTAAAAAAATTTAGTTAAATTGTCAAATTTTTAGTGAAAAGTTTTGTAAATATATTTATTGTAATGGAGTTAAAGAAAATGAAATTTGTTAATAATAAGTCTATTTTTGACTAAGAGAAAGGTGAACAGAGTGAAGCCATCATACTCTAAATATATTTAATATTATATCACACATTATATTGTGTTAATTTTGTATTGTCAGATTACATATTTTGTAATCTGTTGCAAGAAAGTTAAATTCCTATCATTTTAGAAGCATATATATTTATAAATTAGTAAAATATTTTTCAAAAATGAATGGACAATTGATGTTGTATTTTATTGAAATTACATATAATATTCTCATAATAAAGCATAAAAAGACAAGTTATACTTTTATTATAGTAAGTATATATTCCTTAATATTGTGGGTAAAGTAGATAAACTTTAATTAAGTAACTGTATATACATTTATATGGGTGAAAAACTTTTTAAATACAATTTTAAAAACATGTAATTTTATATATACAACAGTCATACTAAAACAGCAAACTTAAATTTTATATATATTAACAAAAGTATACTTTTTTTTAAGTAGATACTACACTTTTATTTTGAAATATGTATCAGTACATATAATGTAATGTTCATTCAAGTATATACTTGGATAAAAACGATATAATTTTATTGACTTTGTAAAGTGTGTTTAAATATTTGTTTTTTATGTGCTTCAATCCATTTTTATTGATTTTTTATTTTTACTCTAGTCAACTCATATTTACAATTTGTAAATATATTGTATTTAATTTTAACTAGATTTGCATTTAAAATATAGTGTAATTGTACTTTCATTTACTGAGAAAATAATGTCACTTTCCTTTGTATAAATTATTTTGTCTATTTTTATTAATAAAATGAGCATACTCGGTCAAATTACTCGAAATATACTGAGCATAATCATTAGTTTCATTTCACTATGGCAGCTGTGCGTTTCAATTTGAGAGAATGCTTTGAAATAATAAAGTCTAATTACTCAACTGGTAATGCATCTGCGGCTGCAAGAGTTGCAAAACATTCTCCTCAAACATCCACTGTTCTTCGACTTGTTAAAAAAATTAAGGAAACTGGTTCCATAGCTGATAAACCAGGTTGTGGAAGAAGAGGTGTTTACAAAGATGATCAGTTTAGAGAAGCTATTCTGGCTTAAATAAATCCCAACACTCCAACATCATCTCATAGAATAGCTATTCAGATGCAAAATTACAATGTTTGCCATGTTACAGTGTGGAAGTCTTTGAAACAGATGGGCTACAAGCCATACATTTCACATCTCCTAAATTTATTGAATGAGGACGATCCCAATAGGCGAATGCAGGCTTGCAAGGTATTCCAACAAATATTCAATGTTGACCCAGCAACTCTTGATCGTATCCTTTGGTCTGATGAAGCCTCATTTAAATTAAATGGCCAAATCAATAGACACTTTTCTCAAGATTTATATATATTCTATATTGTTTTATTTTGAAACAGATGTTTTTAATATGCTGTTTATTTTATACATTTGATAATATACAAAAAATGTTTAGATAGCTTATTATGAAAGATTATAGTTTATTTTTATTCTTAATCATATTATTTTGTTACTCAACTTTAAGCTGTCATTGTCAATAAACTGTATTATGTAACAATTGAAATAATATATCACATACATATATATAATTATGTGGCAATAAAAGATTGAAGGAACTTTCCCGTTACGATTATTTGGTTTAATTAAAACATTTTTATGTGTTTCAATTTTATTTTCATGTCTTATTTTTAAGCAAATTGTTATTATTTTCTAAAATAATTCACAATGCGTGTTATTGTCAATAGATTCAAAATAGTATTAACCCCCTTTATAGTTAAAAATATGAAATTTCTTTTTATATAGAATGGTGAAAAAATTAATCGCAATCACTTTTGGTGTTTATTAAATATATAATCAAACAATTTTTTAATCAAAAAAAATTATTAACAAAAACAACTAAGCCACATTAAATTTACATAAATTAAACGTTTTTAAATTGTGTATATTTGTGACACGTATAAACTATTTTATAATTTAATTAAGCCAATGTTTTGTAGAGCTTAAATTAGTAAACTTCCAGTTTTGTTATAGTAAGTAATGCTTAAAATATTCTAGCCATAATTATCTATATTGTAGATTGGCAAGAATTGTTAATGAAAGACGCATTTTATTTATTCTCACAATTAAGAAGCACTATGCTATATAACACTTCAATTAATGATGATTAAACATTTACATATTAGATTATTATACACGTATAGTTTTAATTGTTCTTACGCGTATATATTACCAACATAATATGTATATGTTTGTCTTTTTTATTTTATTTAGTCCTAAATATACACAGTACTAACTACTTTCGTTATAAAGTTTTATATGTTTTTGCCTTTTAATGAAGTGTATTATATAATTTCGCAAATTATATATAATCCAGTTTATTATTTAATTTGTTATCTTTATGATTTTATTTATGATTTTTAAATTAATTGCATGTTTAAAAATCCATTTATTTTAATCCTGTTTATAATATTATTCTGTAGTACTTTCGCAAATTGTTTAGGTGTTGTAAATAATGTTATTGTATACTTTTACTTTTTCTACATAACACATTTAAATATCATCAAGAATAAATTACTACAGAAGTCGTATAATTTTTAATAATCATATAATAATTGTAATAATTATGTTTTTCATTAACGCTTTTTTCTGTTTGTGTTCTATTTCATTTATCTTTGTATCGTAAGAAAATATAATCAACATAATACGAGTATTAAGCTATGTTGCAATTTTTACAATTTTTACAATTAAAAGAAAGAGTTAAAGACATCATGTTTATTACGTATATTTAATAATTCAACTGAAGAAGTACAGGTACGCACGAAATATAAATATTGTGTCTTACTTTTTCTTTTTATTCTCAAAATTGTAACACTGAGCAATACTCTTATTATATTAATGTTCCCAATATGCTGCGGAAGTCCTTCAACTTTTTAATAAATACATAGAATCAATTGATCATGGGGATATTTATGTTTTATAAAAACTGTACTTATATTATATCGTTTTATTTTTTATTTCATTAGATTTGTTTATCGAACAGAATTACTTGGCGTAGTTCATTCTAAACTCTGTATTTTACACCACGTTTTGTGAATTTTATTCCACAAATAATATAAAATTTCTTAAGAAATCCTTCTAATTTATGTTTCTTTAATCAATGCTGAACTCAATCTGAGCTTGTCTGAATCTTGTTTTTTTTACAGAAAGTAGTTTAGAATACCTAATTTTAGTTGTTCTGTGACTCACCTTTTCTTTAATTTTATAACTCTATTTATAACTCTAGCTGATTCAGTATATTGTAGAGTTTTATCTTTAGTAAATGAGTAAAATTCCGTTTTAAAATATATTTTATGCGTCAGTTGTACAAGTATGTCGATCAACATAGTGTATTTTACTGATTGAAATGTTACCACTATTTTTAAGTTTGTTCGTATTTTTCCTATATGTCATAACTATAAACGTTTTATAGTACTTACTTCTATCTATTTCAGCTAGTTAATTACATTCTTTTCTGTCTTTACTTGCGCACCACAACAGGAATGTCTCCAGCAACTAATCAACTTAACTGATAGAACCGAAAATCAATGGATAAATTGCAACTATTCAACAGTAGCAGTTGTAGTGGAAGTGGCGGTTTATCTCCTGGTCAGCCAACCAGTCAACATGCTATGCAATCGGATCCCTCTTTGGCCAATCAAATGATCCCATGCACAGCCAGTAATCTCCACGCTCTCCAATCGCTTCGACAAGCTGTTGACTCCCTGAACACCCTGAGCACAACATGTTTAACGGGAAACCAGTCGTCGATAGCAGCACCACCAACATCTACTTCGTCTTCCACTTCGAAGAAGCGAGATATAATTTCTGACGCTGAGGTGAAGGCATTTATGCTCGCTGGAATGACTGGATCTGCCGTGGCAACTGCTTCTATGGCAACCGATAACTCGGCACCTCCGCCGTCAGATCTTAAGTTCTCACCACGACATGTAGCTCAGAGCACACCAGACTTGTCTGTGACGACAACACTGGCTGATGATTCAAGTGATCCCAGACAAACTGCCGTTAACAACACCGTGCCAGATTCAAACACTGTGGCACCTCTATCACGAACTCGGAGTACGGAACTTCGCGTAAATAACAACGGTATTGGAGGTCGAACTTCCCCTGGAATGGCCAAACGTGTTAGTCCTGTGTCCCTCGCTTCACCTTCGGAAGAGGCAATTATTGAAAACGGCGACTCTTACGTGGGTATGCGTTTAGCGTCTTGTGGTGTTGGTAACTTATCTGATTCCTTTAATGGAGGAGAGGCGAAATCCGGACAACCATCCAGTTTATCTGGTACTGTTCTCTCACGACCATTTCTCACCGCGCCACGGATGGCGGATTTCAATGAAGAGGTTCTCACTGAGATTCCACTCGATAATGTCGACAGCTCACCAACATACGACGATGATGAAGAGGAAGTGGAGTTAAAAGAAACCCCAATAACTGAAACAATACACTCCCAGAAACATCACACCACTCAGGATACACTCTCGCAAGACCCGAGTTTTGAGATCATGCGCACGTCAACCAGTTCCGCCACCTCAACCAGCATCTCACAGCATCGCAACACTTCCATGATTCGAGGGGTCAACAACCAACAGCATCGAGAATCTGTACCACCTTCCTCCTCTGTGATGCCCAACGTGGCCGACGGATTGTCCAGCGAGAGTGAAGACGTCGACTCGCCCCCTGAATCTCCCGGTTCTAGACTTCGTGGCCAACAATCGACCATATCCAATTGCCCAAGCAGCCTCCGACCCAACCACTTCCCTAGTAGCAGTCTACCGCCCTGTCAGCATCAGTGTCCCACCCCACATGATCGGGAAAGACCGCCCTCCTCTCTAGTCTCAGTGTCTGCACTCACACCGACAACACCATGTGCCTCGTTGGCGCCACCTGGAGACCCAGTCTGGGTCAAACGAGGGTAAGTACCAGGCGTTAAAAAATACACTTCCTTATTTTTATTAGTTTCAAATTTGTAAATTATAACTACGCCTAACATCATGGGATGATGAAATATTTAAAATAAATAGTTCTGCTTTTTTAATCTGAAGTCATTTTTTACTATTTGACTCAGATTTCCCCGTGCTTCTCCGCTTATGTAAATATTTCAATATTTCAACTATTTTTATAGAAATTAAGATGTGATTATAGATAATATTATATGTTTTAATTACATTTGAAGATGTCTTTATTGTTTTTACTTTTGAACTAAAATTGATAATATATTCATGTAGCCTTAATTGTTATATTTTTCCGATGATCAATTTTTAAACCTTTACCTAAATTAATATTAATTATTTTAATCTCATGCAAACTAATCAGTTTTTTTTGAGAAATAACAATCATGTTTTAATACCCAATACATTTTCTATTTTAGTACACTTTAGTTTCACTACAAATTTCATAAATTCCTTCTCCTTTTTATTCTTTCTGCTTATTTACAGTTAAATTTCCCATAATTGTCCCATTAATTATGTGAAATAAACGTTATACATTTTTTAAATCTGTGCAATCAATCAACTCGACTTTCGCGAACTCAGTCCCATAATCTTATGTTATAATGTATGTTACATTTTGGCTTTCTCTTATAAACGATCGATACACATACATTATACAGTCTTCCGGTTCGTTTCTATAATACATACATAGACTACGCGGTAACCTGCAATGTGCACATTGTATTGTTGCCCGAGTGTATTGGTACTTGCTTGCACACACACATACTCTCCTGTTAGAGTTGCAGTACCTCGCTCTTATAATTATGCCGAGAATTCCTATAATTATCTACAATATAGCCCTCTCCTTTCCCTATATATGCAATGCATTGCTCCTCTATACCCCAACACACACGTCTGCAGCAGCTGTATTCTTCGTAGTAATCGCCCATAATATTATGTCTGTGGGATTGTAGTAACCCTACAATACACTACGCGAACACACGTAACTTGTAGATATAGTTAAGTTAAGTTAACTACAACTACAGGCTTCTTATCGACAATCTATGGCATTGTCTGTACTTTGAATTGCTCGCGCTAACCATCCCCCTCCCATTTACAGTAATTCATTTCATTTTAGTAGCCGCTCCGGATATGCTTCTCTTCCACTGTTCTCTGTAAAATTGTGATCACAATATATCGTTATTCTTCTCTTTACTACCTATATAGTAAGTGCTTTAATAATATGTATTATTATGTTCGGCTTTGCATTTTATTTATTTATTCTTGGTACACACACACAAATATAACATTTTTCTGTTCACAACAACTAGAATCCCAGTTGGGTACTACTTTTTTCTTAAACATTTCCAAGTAACGGCTTCCCAACTCCAAACATAGGCAATTACTTTTCGTGTGTTACTTCAACAAGATGTATGTAACTTGTCACTACGTACATATCGCAGATTCTTCTCCTTACATTTAAAATGAAATATTTGTACTGCTCGTGTGTTTATAGTAATTCTTTCACCTCTTTTGCTAGACTCAAATATCACCATGATGGGTATTACTATGTTTCTAAATTAGACTTAAAATCCTGAAATAGATATTGTTTTTTACACCTCTGCTCTGTAGTTGTCTATAAGTATCGCTCCAATTTATAAATTTTCTTTTTAGCTTATAGTTGTAGATTCTGTGCAAGAAATGAAGAAATTTTGTTTACGGGAGATTTAAAAAAATAATAAAGAAATTTATGCATATTTTATGACATCTACTTATTAATTAAATTATATTAACACTATATATTATTACCCATGAAATATATTATACTTTTTACTTTGATATACAGTCTTTGTATATAGTTATATAAAATCGCTTCCGGGTTACAACTAATGACAATGTACTACTTTGGATATAATCTACTGAATTCTTATTCCATAAATATATATAAGTATACCTCGTTGTTTTTGGATCATATAATTTATTTTATTCCATATTTTCTTTTGCCTCCACCCAACATTTTTATTAATAAAAAATTATAACAAATCAAATGAATATATGTGTAGAATTGATATTGCCTTAATTTCCTTCTTTTTTGTTTCACAACTTGTGTCATGGCCATTAATTCTAATTATTCGAATAATTGGGAATTGTGCGATCGATTTTATCTGAGTATGAAACAGCCAAGTTATGTATTACTCTACTATATCTGTGGGTTGGTTCCCTTTTATAGATATAGAAATGTGACACACATGATCGCTAAAAACCTTCAACTAGCTCGGTATTTGGACCGAGTCTTTTATTTTGGGAATAAAACCGTCGTATTCCGTTTGATTCGGTGCCGGGTTTTTACTACCCCCTTAACTATTAACTATACTCTTTCTGCTTATAGGTATTATAGGCACACACACTACTTATATGTTCCTTTTATACAATTGTCTGAATTATATCGAGGAATATAGGGAGAGAATTAGTGTTCGGAACTGTCCCGAAGGAATTTGATCTTTGTTCATTCTCTAGTTTTATAGTTTCACCAAGTTGCAGGCCTGTTTATTGTATCTATATAGTTAAACTTAGCCGTATAATTTTATTATTTTGCGTGCCAAATTTTTTGCGTCAATGCATAGAATATTAGAATTATATATCGTTTTATTTTCCTTTCACATTGATATTATACCTTTCGTTACTTAACAGTTATGTGGTTTTTGGTCAATTTTTAAGTGAAATATAGAGTATATTACCGTTTAAGATGAATTATTATCTTTATTCTTTTTTATACACAATTATTTTCGAAAAAATAATTATCAAATATAGCACGCTACTTAATATATATTTTTAATAATTTCATCGCAAATATTCATGTGTGTACTGCAATCTATAATATCTAGAAGAATTTTTGTCTATATATTGAAATTCTTTTCCAATCCTTTTTAGATGATACCAGTTTTTATAACTCTTATTACTCTTGGCTTTGTCTATATAGCTCTTTTTAGTTTCTTTTTATCACGCAATTATTCGCAAAACAATTTCATTATAGCACGAACTAAACTGTCTTTTATATTTGAAATTAAACGTGTAGTGAAGATATATTTCTTAATTGTTGAATTTATTTTAACTTCTTCGCTGATGGTTTAACTTTACATTTTTTTTAATGTATATTCGAATTATCTACCATTTTGAATCATCTGTCATTTTTGTCTATTTTTTATCAATAGTAAATTTACTTTGACTTTAATATTAATATTAATTGAGACAGTTTCTAAATGAAATACAAGTTTTTGTTATTCTATTAAAATTATATTAATATAATTTAATATGTGTTGTTATTATATAATTAATATGTAATCATTTATTCTCGCCAATTTAATTTTAATTTTAAATTATATATTTTATATCATTTTTTGCCATATATATCAATATCATTGTTATTGTTATTGTTATTGTGACGAATATTTCAAAAATACGTACTTTGACAGAATGCGAAAATGTAGCTATTTCTTGTTATTACCTCATACTTGATGGCCAACCATTTTTTTGAATCGTAGAATAAATCGTAAAGTAAATAATTGGTATGTGATTATTTCTGAATATCATGAATTACAGAATTCTTCCCAAATTGACTTTCGGTAAGAGCATTTTTAGAACATTCTAAAACATAAACAGTGTGTTATTTTACTTTATATAAATAATACATCTTTATATATTTATATATTCGTATAATAATATAAATTTTTTTGGGGGGTTTAAATTTTCTAAGTAAGAAAGATTGTTTGTTATTCAAATTTAAATTAGTTAGCATATGACATTACCGGAAATTTCCTCAATATATATACGTAATTTATATATTTATATCGAACTGGAAGAAAATTAAAGAAAAAATAACTTAATTTTGCAACATTAAAAAAACCACCTCTCAGAAGTTTTTGAGTGGAAATCTGGAGCTCTGGCTTGGTATATAATAATAATAATAACCTCCAGAAAATAGCTATAGAGTCAAACTTTATACGTGTGAGAAAAATGAGAGCAAACCAAGCGGGATAAATCAAACGGAGAAATGAAACTTGGCATGACAAGTAAGAATAAGTTAACGTCGGAGGTTTGAGGAGAGTTTACCCATGGATTTATTGTACCATGTTTTAGTTGATAATGACTCCGATAGGGGAGGGGAATTTACTGTAGTATAAGTAAAATGATTGGAGTCACGTCTACAATACAGGAAATTAAAGGTGACTGAATGTTGTGCTCATTATATACATTCAATAGAGAAGTTTTGCGTTGCTTTTACCTTAACTCCAATTTTCCAGGAAAGAGGAAAAAGAAAGAATATCTGTGGAAGACACAATTTTTTTCACTTTATAACAAAATTAAGAGAAGAGGGGTGTACTTGCAGCTGTTTTTATAATCCATGAGTCGAGGGAAAGGTAGAATTAAAATCTTCTTATCACAAATTGGCACTGAACTAGACATCGATCAGTTTGATTAAGCCGGAAAACTTATGAGTGATTCTGAATTTTGAATTTTTTATAGATTACCGTGATAAGATGCATTGTTATTATTATTATTTTTGTTAGCTTAAATGTTAATTTCACAAAAAATTTCCTTAATAATTGTTTATACAAATTACTATAAAAACATCTTATATGATTTTGATAATGTTGAAATATATTTAATGAAAAAGGTAAGAATTAATCCAATAAACATTTATTTGAAATATATTTAATAAAAAAGATAAGAATTAATCCAATTAAACAATATTCCCACTCCTATAGCACATCATTTAGCAAATTGCTCCGTGAATTGTAATAATAATTATTGTGACAGTTTTAAAGTTT
>JAYRBW010028161.1:1969-12299 GCA_036023295.1 Invenusta paracnida
TGAAGAGGTCAAAGGCTATAAGAGAGATCGCAACATTGGAAGGGTCATCCGTGTGTTTAGTGAGGCAATCGTGTGCATGGATTAGGGCTAGTGTAGTATTTGATAATCGTTTGAAGCCGTATTGATTTGGATTGTAGTTGTCGTAGAAGTATTTATTAGTTTTTTGCAAATAAAAGCTTTTCAAATATTTTTGAGAAAATGCAAACAAGTGAGATTGGTCTAAGATCATCAATAGATGAGTTGCTTTTTTTTAAATTGTGACAACGTGGAACGATTTCCAAGGCGTAGAAATGTAGCGAAAAGCTATAATGAGATTGAAAATATGTGAAAGGGGATATCAAAGCATAGACATCACCATCCTGGTGATGTCTATGATCAAAGTGTGTCAGCACAAAGTCTGAGGACATAGGAGGGATGCCGTCGGGTCCTGAGGCTTTTTTGTCATCAAGTTTTATTATAGCTTTTCCACTTCGGCAGGAGAAATGATGGGACACCAGTCGTCATCTTGGATGCTAGGTGGGTCATATACAATTCATATTTAATTATTTCAATGGGCAAATTAAAAGTTTATATATAAAGCATTAAAATAGTAAGCATTACTTTATATAGATAAAGTCATTTATATTTGAAGGTGTATACAAAATAGTTTAAAATAGTTTAACAGATAGTTTATAAAAATAATAGATGTAACAATATCAACATGTCCAATATTTAAAAAATTCCGACATTAATAAAATTTATAAGTGTAATGTATAACGTATTTAATGAGCATAAATATTTTTCACAATATTATAAAAAAATCCTATTTTTCCTAATTTAAATAATTTAATTTTTTTACTATGATAATCATTTATTTTTATTGTTCTGACCTATTAACTAAACTAAAGGCAATATATGTATATTTTTATAAATACATATAGTGTGAATATATATACGCGCGCCTTGAATGTTGGTAATATCTCAAATGAAGGTGCCAGATTGAAGTTTTGTTTAGATGTTGTTTCATTCATATTTCCAAAAAAATTTCAGAACAATTTATCTGTTTTTAAATGCTATAGGTACCATAATTTGTCTTTATATTTTAAGTACAAGTATATTATATATGCTTTTTATACGATTAAGAATGAATAATTTGTTTGGAGACGAAAATGTTATCAGAAGCTTTACGAACCAATCGGATTTACCCTGGAGTTTGTAAGAACATCTTTTATGTTGGAAAACAGGTAGGTATGTTCGAAATAAAATCAGTGAAATTGATGCATGATTTAAAGTAACATTTCGTATATAGGAGCTTTTTTGAGATATTTGAAATGTAACATCAATAACAACTAATTGTGTAAATTAGTAAATTTCAATGTGTAAGTTAATAAAGTTAGCCTTATATAAAAAAGTTTAGGAAGACAAATATATCAATTTTGCTATACATATGTATATATAATATCTTCGCTGCAACATTATCTGCACAATGTTCTTTGAATTTGATCGTCTAATATTAATGGACATTAAATTTGGTCGATACTTAATGCAAGTTTACTTTCATAGAGCAATAGAAATATTATTAAATAAACTTGTTGTGCATATTTATGTTGAGCAGCAACTCTCGATTGATTACAACAAAATTCCGAATCCCGTGCAGCGATATATGCACGGTGGACCGATTTCCTCTTTCTTCTTATGTACATTTTCCTTGATACAACTAACATTCAATAAGCACTTAACTTCAGAGCGACACTAAGGACCTTGCTCTGGAAATCAGGCCACTGTATCATCCCGAGAAATGAAGTGGCAGACTTCAATGCAGCTCTGATGAACGTCCCACTAAGAGTAACATGATCGACTGGGCTAATTATCAAGCGTTAGATAAAATACCCTAATTTATTCTTCCACACACGTACAATGGAGATATACAACACACGACCACCAGCCAGGTAAAAAGTCACCATCATGAAGGATGCAGTCATTTGATATCGACTATGAAGTGAGCCAATGCCAAACTTTTCGACCCATGAAAATGTTCGAATATGAAAGTCTGTTGTATTGACGCTATTGTATGGTGTATTGTTATTTGTATTGTGACCAACTTCTCCAATTTAGCCATATTCTAAGTAATTTTCTTAAATTTAATTTTTAACATGAATGGTGAGCCCTTATTGAAGCTTTGTTTGCTGGACTGAAATGTAGGTTGAACATCCCAAAGTCGAAGCTTTCTTTTTCTAATTTTTCGAAGAAGTCAAATAGCTATTAAACGTTTTTGGTGTTTTGATAAATAAATTGAACAACTAAATCACAAGATTAAATAATATACATAATATACTAAGCTTTGCATCCTTCAAATCAAATACAGTCTCATTAACCGATTACCGTTGTATTGTAAATACATAGGCCGATATTTTATCGTGCTGATTTTTCACCAACCAATTATTTTATTGTGAATATAGCTTAAGTGTAACACACAAAATATAGGCTGCAATATAATAAAACTAGTATACAGATTTAATATATATGTCATAAATATAGATTTATATAAAATTTGTAAAATGGTATTTTTTTAAATTACGGTCATTTTTAAATAATAAAATTACAATTTTTTTGGGAGATAGCAAAATATATTTAAATTTGTACTACACTACTACATAAGTAGCAAATAAGTATTTTATAATATTAAAATATTAATTTTATATTTTTATTTTTATTATATTTATATATGATGATTAAATATCAATTATTTAGCAATATTTAAATTATTAATCAAGTTAGAGATCTTGACTTTAGTATCGATATGTCAGGTAAACTTCTTTCAGGCTGCTGCACCCCATTTCCAACGTGGTCATGGGTGGTGCGCAGGCATCATGGATTTGATCTTCAGGTTCACGCCGGGATAAGCATCGGGAAATGATATGATCTCATGCAGTCCATGACATGTCATTGGAATCGGTTTTTCCAATCCATCAGAAACAATTGACCTCAGAAAAGCTCCTACCACCACGTCATCAGATGGTTCTGGTGTTAAATCCGTCGTTAACGCAGAATTTGTTGGTTTCAATCATCTAGACTTCCAAAGCTTTCCTTTGTTTGTCCCAATGTGTAATATGATCCATGAGGTTACTATACATATATATATAATAATAGTCACCTGGGATGATAGTACGGTGTCCTTTCAGAAAGGAGGCTGTGTTAAAGATCCTAAGCCGGTTGTCTTCGCTGACTCTGAAAGGGGGAAGTAGGTGTTGATGATGGTAATGTCCTCTCCTGGGTGGCCTTTAACTTGATGCTTATATTTAATTTAAAATAAATCTCACAATAAACATACTGTTTTCCAAAGATTTGTAGTTTCTCATTTATAAACTTTAGCAGTATTGTTTCAAAGTGAAAATATGTACATCGTGAAGTTTTCAAATACATATTAACATTATCCGCCAATTTTTTTCAGATATGACAAGAATATGGTCTGAAACGTTTGATGAGATGGACAGGACTAAAGTTCTAAAGCTTTCTAGTCATGCTTTTGAAACAACCTTGTTAGTAAAATAAATGGAACAAAGTCTAACATAAAAATTTGTAAAATGCTAGACTAATATGTACAATGAAGAAAGTGCAGATTTGCTGTATGATCTAACTAAAACACATTTAATTTATATATTTTGGCAGCATTTATCAAAAGTTAACACCTTCATGATAAATTTTATTCAACATTAACAATAATCTTTTTAATGCGTCGTACAAAAGTCAATAATTAGAACACGAAATACAAAAAAGTAATAATTACGCAAATCAATTTAACCCTAACCTTCCGGGCTATTTGACGCACTCAGAAACCGAGGGGCCCTATGTATAACAATTCGCCCGCCTGTTTAGTTAAGCTTTAAAATTTGGTATGTTGGTAAGCCAAAGTGTTTTAGACTTGTTCCGTTAAATAATAATAATAATGTGTAATAATGCTTTTTTGTGAAGTAGATAATAAACATATATTTATTAAAATTATGTTATTTGCAAAAATGTATTTTATTTTTATGTTCATTTTATCTGGTGTATATTATTACAATTGATAAATCTTATTTAAAAATTTATAGATAAACAAAAAATAGTATTATTTAATTTTTTTAATTTTTGTATTTTTAAAATCATTGAACAACAATAAAAATATTCTAAAGAAATTACAAAAAATAGACTTACAAGTTGCATAACTAAATATTTAGAAGAAAAAAAGGTTCAACATTAAATTAACTCTATAATAATGGCTAAATTCAGTCATTTAATACATATATGTCACATTTAACGTCATACATGTATAATTAGCAGCATATATGAGCCTAAGGTTGCATATATGTGTATATTAAGTACATATGTGTAACTTTAGACACATTTTTGTGCAAATCTACTATAATATGTTTACTACAACTTTAACTACAAACATGTAAAGATTAACGCCATATATATGTGAAATTAAGTAAAATATATGTACGTATAAAATGACTGAATTTCGCCATTATTATAGTTAATTTCGTTTGCCACAGTTCGTAGAACCTTTTCGTCTGCCATATGCATTGTGTCTGACACATTCATGTATGTAATTATTATCACAGATATTATGTAACTGCGAAGAAATGTATTAGAAACATAAATAACTTGAAATTTGTATACAACAAGTTTTATACTCTAGATATACACGAACAACATATTGTCTAACATTGCACATTGTGGAAATTATCCAATTTAAAACATTGCGGTTTGAATAATTAGCGTAATAAACGAGCTTGTGCATGTCTATAAAAGAAACATTTTTTCCATTTTTTAATATTCATTTTGTAGCAGGTAATGTTCCATCACCACACTCACTTCCACGAAAAGTAAATTAAATGTTAATGTATTATATATAATATTTTAATAATATGTAAAAAATAGAAATGTGAAACATTTATGCAAATGTATGAATAAATGCTAAATGTATGTAACGTTTTAAGTTATCTATATAGTGTAAAGTTTGTAAAGTTTATAAAACTACATTAAAGTGTTTTTATTACAATGTGCATATTAAAATTATAAATCGAAGACAGGAATACAATTGAGAGAATTAAAAAAATTATAAAATAGACGAGTATCAATTTTTCTCGAATTTATTATATGAACTTCTA
Organism: Invenusta paracnida; assembly: GCA_036023295.1. Classification (NCBI taxonomy): domain Eukaryota; kingdom Metazoa; phylum Platyhelminthes; order Proseriata; family Coelogynoporidae; genus Invenusta; species Invenusta paracnida. The sequence goes on from JAYRBW010028161.1 coordinate 7,102, forward strand.
TAACGACGAAGTTTTTTTAATTACCGAGTTATTAATAATATAATATATTATAATTAATCATATTTAATATAAATATTATAAAATATTTAAGTCTAATAAGTAATCAATATATATAATTTATGCCTAGCTTGCTTACATTAATGGTTTTAATCATTTGTAAAAGGAAAATATCTTCCAATAATAAAGTAGCTTATTTATTGATAACATTTCATTTTTTACTTATAGGTACCAATCTAAAAACGTTTTACAATTATCATACTCTATTATTTACACTGATATATACCAATATAGCGATTTAATGTCATTTTAAACTAATATTAAGGAGTAAATTATGACACATACATATTTATAATCAGCATATCAACACATAGGTGTATATCAGCTGTATTTATTATTTGATTGTATTAACTAAAATGTAACAGTATCATAACAGTTATTATTATAATTGTTATAATAAACATGTAACTTCAATGCTATAGGTGTAAACAATATTAATATATGCGCATTGAAAGAAAAAAAGAATAATATTATAACATATTTGCATAAAAGCATGGAAACTAAATAATTCCTAATTTTTTTAATTAAACATTTACATTAAAAAGTATCACTCAAATGCAACAACAAAATATTTTTTATAAGTAACATATTAATCTTACATACCAGTTTAAATAATTGTAATTGTACATACAATAACACATTATTAGCATACTATATAACTCTATAGCTAATGGTTATTCTATTTAGAATTATAAGATATGCTTTTTTTAATCAAAAGCGATATGTGCCTGTAAATGTATTAACTAAAATAATTATTTTAGTTAATAAATTTATCTTAATATGATTTTTAATTTTATATGTTATTTGATATTTCAATTATAATTGACATATCGAGTCTGAATTCTCTTTGAAATGTTAGTTTGATACAATATTCTGTTATCTCATTAATTCTGTAATGTACCAATGAAGATAATGTTTATATATTCTAAATCAATTTCACACTAAAATTTAGTTTTTCAAAATCTATTTAACATAATGTACAACATGCATTAAACCATTTGACGTATATTTATGCAATATTTATTATACTTCTGAGATAAACCAACCCATATATACACAATAAATATTATTTTGTTTTCTGTAAAATTAAAGTAACTAAATAAAAATGCTTTACGCCAATCATGCAAGATTAAAGCTTTAAAAAGTGTGCATTGAAGTAGTTTTTATTGTAAAATGTTTACTATATAAAGCTTATACATCTTTATACTAATAATAGGTATTGATTTATTTATCGTTTATTTGTAACAAAAATAAGTTACTTCATATTCAATTTATTCAATTAACTTGCAAATAACAGATAGGTAGTTATTTTGCTAAGGAACGTGTTTTTCAAGAGCCTAATACATTTAAGGAACTTTCAACTTTATATACATTATATGTACTAGTTAAGTTACGTTAGCAATATTGGGAATATAAATGAGACAGCTGTATAATGTAAATTATATGAACACAGTTTTTTTATAGAACTTTATAAACGCGTACATTAACATCAAAAGTAATGTATAGTATAACGCTTTAAAAATATTGACGAATATAACAAGTTAAATGTGTAATTAAACACATTTTAGTTTAATACTATTATGTTGCATGTTCCAAATGTTATTAATAATGTTAGTGTCATAATATGTGTAACACGCGATAATTTACTGGATATATTATGAATATAAAAAGTAGGCTGGGACATATCGCCTCTTTTCATACCTACTTACTACTCCAAGTTAATGTTTTTTGATAATTCGTTTGTATACAACGTGTTTGAATATATATCTACAAAAACGAAAATATATGAATAAAGTGTGTTTGTCCGCTTTGTTATATATACCTACTCATTCCATGTATATTTTATTTACATTTGATAATGCTTATTGGTTTTAAAATGACACATATTTTATCTTAATTCAAGATATAAATTCTGTAATAACTTTTAAGACTAGAATATAACCAGAAATTATGTAAAGAAATATTTGTTAAAGATATTTTTTGTTGAATCAATTGTAATGTTTTGTCTTGCCAATAATAAAAAAAAGTAATCTAATAAATTGTTATAAATGTTATTATATTTAAAATATGCATTTTACCCTGCGCAATGGTATTTCTCGTTGTCGAATGAATCAATTTGCTGACGTCAGATAATTTGAGTTAAACAACCAATAATAAAATGACTAACAATCTTCAATAATAATTACACATTTACGCCTCTTGATTTATAATTCATTGTTTTATGATTGAGTAATTAAATCTTGTAACGTGTCATAATATGTTTTATTTTGGCTTCAAAAGTTAACGAAGGATTAGATTATATAGAGTGATATATAAAAATAAGTCATAATATATAGCAAATAGCATAATTTTGACCAAATCCGCTATCAAGACCATTTAAAGAATTAATTAATAAAAGGAATGTTTAATATAATACAACAAAAGTTTTATTATTTTAATAAAATTGAATAATTATAAAATAATACAAATTACAACATAATTATAGAATATTTTAACATAATATAGAATAGTATATATATGAATATGTGTATATATGTTGTAAGGTATACATTGTTTCAACCATTTTTTTCTTTAAAATATCGAATTTAAATTGACAGATAGATAGAAATATATAAAAAAAAAGATTGATAAAAATAACAAAATACGATATGATACCATAGAGAGCGAATTGTAGGCTAAACTAGTAGATAGTAAAATTCACTCCCATGTTGCCTAAAACTTCTATATATTTTGCTAATCAAGGAAATATCAAAAACTAATTTTACCTTCAGAATTCTCACAAAGTTTTCTGTTATAATCTAAATAGTGTTTCAAAAATTAGGTATGAATTAGGTAGGATAATTATTATGATTTTTTGTAACATACTTCCTATATCAAGTTTTGTATTAAAAGTTGTTTGTTAGTTTATATTGCTGCTTACGATTTAGATATGACTTGTTTAAAATAATATATGTTGGCTGAATGCAAGTTCATTAACTTCAGAGATACTTCTTAGACTGTCAATATAGATATTAAATAAATATCCAATATGAGTTTAAAATATACTGTTTTGATATAATATGTTACACACTTTTGTATAACCGGCAGATAATAATCAAGTAAAACATAAATTCGTATGAAATATGTAGATACTAAATAAGTATTGACACTAAAAATAGTGAAGTAAGTTAACAAGCCTATAGAGATTGTTTGTATAATTATCAATTATTAAAATCATACAAATAGAGTCTTCAAGATATAATTATAAAAACAAAAATACATCGTGAAAAACAACAACAAATAAACAAGTTCCTCAAACAATAGATAACATATATTAATGATATGTAATACAGTCAATGAAAACAATTGTTACAAAAGAGACGCCAATATATAATTGTTACAATGCTTGCTGCTAACTATAAATAAACATATAGAGCATAGGGTACCACGTGTAAAACGTCCAATTCTAAACTGAAATATTAATAAAAAAAAGGGAACGCAATTTACGAAAAAGTTGTGTTAATCATATAAATTGTATTAATTTTCTATTTTGGATTATTTAGCTTAGTATGTAACAATACATTACATACATATTATATCACGATGTGAATTTTATTGCTTCATGAAAATGTTCTATATATGCGAACTTAAAGAAATTATTGCGAAGTCATTTTATCAATTGTCGATTTCTCTTCTTAATTTTTGTTTTATTATTTTTATAGAGTTTCCAGTTTAGATATTCGTTTTTATTCAATCATTTATATGTTTATACATTTATTGCAGCAAGTATTGTAACAATTACGTATTGGAGTCCCTTATTTATTAAAATCTAGCTACATTGCGGTATCACATTTATATAATAAATATCCTTTTAACCGTTTGCTTTTGAGTAGCTTCTTTCACTGTTTCCATTATTGTGAAGATGCATTTTGGTTTTGAATGCATTTACTAGTATGCCAAATTTTATTATATATATTCAAAGAATTTAATGTTTGCAATGTTACTAATAATTTTAAAATTCTAAAAAATAGTTAAATGATTCAAAATACGATGACACAAGACATCGTAGCATGCTGCCGCGTCTAATGGTCAGATTCTTCATTTTTTGTACACACGACTCACCTAAGCCAAAATTAGATTAATAGTTTCATATTACCATAACATATACACGTTATTGAAAGCGAAACTTAGTACTGTAAATATTTAAACATTCTTTCTTATATTAAGGCCATTTTCATTAATTACCTACCCTTTAAGTTCAATCAAGTGACACCGTATCTTCAACATATTTGTAACACGAGATCGAACTTCAACGTTCGGGGATTAACGAAAACAGCCAAAGATTGACTATAAGAAGAGAGTGGGAGAGAGAGAACAACATGATCTATTTTAGCAATCTAACACTAAATTACGTTATTTTTTTCGCGGATGTTATCGGTTTTAAATCGAAAGCCAGATTAAGTGCACATGTGTCGAAAACGTTCAACTTTGAGCAAGTGGATTGACTTGCATTCTTACAGAACTGCCGGTGTTTTGGTATTGATGACTGGTGTTGTGGCGAGCTGCCTCCTTACTGCAATATCGCATCGATTGATAGAAGGCCGTTCGAAATTGTCTCCCCGAGGCCATATAGAAATAAAAGTTACTCGCATGTGAACAGTAGGCGAGCGTAACAAGGCTCTGAAATATGAGACCATACACACCGTAGCCGGAAGCATTTCCAGTCAGAATAAAGTTGATTCCAAACTTCATAAAACCATCGATAAGTGTAAAGAAGGAAAATGGAGAATAGGTAAGAAGAAATACCAGGTTGATCATGAGAAGCACTCGAATGAGTCTGTAAGAATCGCTGTCAACTTTACTTCGATTATCAGAAGCTGTTGATGTCATATTTTGACGTTGGTTTAAGGACAGTCGAATCTGCCACACAATCAGAGAGTTAAAGCTAATTAAAAGTGTAAATGGGATAAGAAAGCGTAAGAACATGTCAAACCAGACCCAAATTTTGTATATATTGGCAACAAAAATCGTCGTGCATGTGATTCCAATGATTGGAATTCGGCCAATATTTGCGATGAAAAGGACAGGGAGATCTTTGCAGAATATCAGTAGAGTCAAAACGACTACTAGAATTAGCGTGCGCCGCATACTGCAAATGGTCT
>JAYRBW010028172.1:0-12299 GCA_036023295.1 Invenusta paracnida
ATTATAGAGCAAACTTTACACGAATTTGTTAAAATTCAGGATTATACTACATAACTATAAGATAAATGTATGTACCAATTTTGGAGTGAATAAAATATTGTTGAGAGTCAGGATCACAATATTAATTTTTGAACCGGATCATAGAAATCAGTGAACCAGATCACAGTGTTTCCGTTAATGAAAATCTATACATTTCTGGGATTATTTTTATTTAGTTCCTAAACGATCAAATTCTAAATATTGAATCAATCTGATGATATTTGACGACGGAAATGTAAATTCACATATCTCCTAAGTTATATAATTGTTACTATATACAGATCATAAAATTTACTAAAAATGCTATAACTTTTTTTCTAAAAATACATTTCATCCAAACTTTCAGAAAGCATTCAAAATGCAATTTGGCAACATTCTGTAAAATTTAAATCGATTCGGTTACACAAATTTTTTTCTATCACAAAAATTTGTTTTTACGATTTTCATTGGCTGTTACAGCTGGTCCAAAGATAGAAATCAATAATTAAAAATTGTATAGAATATCTATTTATTATGATATATATGCATATCATGAATAATAAACAGCATTACTCAAAAGACTAATATAAAAAAATTATTTCAGAAAAAATACATATTTCAGAAAAAATTTTAAACGGGAAATTTTTAAGAGCCGATCACATTTATTGTAGTTAAGCGTCTTGATTTAAAGTAATCCTTTATATATATAGTAATAACATAGGTTTGCAATTACTAATAGTAATTAATATGACTAGCTTATTCAGTGTTTAATTAGAAATTTTAATTAATTGTTTGACATTTTTTAATTTATAGAAAGATAAATTTGCATTTCACATTTTAAAATATTTTTATATTAATAGGACATCTAAATAATACACCTAAAATTATTTAAATTGTTCCTGATTTTTATTTTATCAAACATTGATTAAAAGAAATGTTTCAATGATTTCATTTTAAAGAAAGACGTTTATATTTGGACCATTCTCTGGAGACTGGTGACTGAAAAATAATACAAAACTGTTTTTAAATTTTGTACCAAATAATTATTAATATATACTGAAAGTGAAATAAAGTTTTACTTAAATAATTTAAATATATTTTATTCATATTTTATACTTTCACAAATTTATATTTCATTGAAAGTAAAAAAACATAATGTTCATATAGACTTATATATATATATTAACACAAAAAATATAATCAATTCATATATATATATTAAAATATTATTTGAAATATAATGACTTTTTGTTTGTTTGTAATATGTACTATGTTAGATATAGCGAGTTTATATACGTATGTACATGTTTTGTAAATTTATCAATAAAAATCAAATATGAACAAATCAAAAAGAAAAAAACGCAAGTAAAAGCAAAAATGTAATTGTATATTACAAAGACATGGGGGTACGCAGGTTGTTTTACAATATTTCTGGCACCTCTCCAAAGAGGGCCTTCTTGAATTTGAGTTTTTCTTGAAAAATGCATCTTTTAAATGATTACAAATTTATTGGATGGTTTCGATAAACAACCTCTTTCAGTATACCCCCTATGAAGAAATCGGGACTGATTAAGTCAGATGATCGAGGAGGTTAGTCCTTTACTGATTAATTTTTCTCCAAAATATTGATGGAGCATCCTCATTGGGGCATTGCTGTATGCACGGTTGTGCCATTTTGCTGAAACCACGCTTCTTCAATTTCTTGTTCACTTAATTGTTGTGACAAAGTGTCCAATGAATCCCTGGTACACATTAAAAGTTACAGTTTTATTGAAAAAGCAGAAAAAAATCGTTTTGCAGAGACTGCAACCCATACACCAAGTTTTTCAGGATGCAGTGGCTTTTTAATATATTGATGAGGATTTGTAGAAGACCAGTACCGACTGTTTCTGCTATTTACATATCCGTTAATGAAAACAATGCCTCGTCTGACCAAAAACAATTTTGTCTAAGAATTTCGGTTCTTCCTCCAGAGCTTGTGTCAACCGTCGAAGAACAGAAAATCAAGCAATTATCACAGTCGCGTGCTCTTTTAATTCTTGTCGAATAGTTTTTTATATGGACGAAGGTTATGAACGTAGTTGCTATTTCATGAACACACCATTCTGGAATGTCAGTTTCTTTGGAAACTTTTCTTATTGATGATCGCGGATTAATTGTGAGTAAATTTTGAACTTCTGAAATTCTGTCTTTTTTTAAAGAAGGTCTGCCAGAATAATCTGAATTGTCATTATGAACAGAACCCGTACCCCTAAATTTATTCCCTAATCTCTTAATTGTCGAGTCTGCTGTTACTGTAGTATTTAGATTAAGGATAGACAATGCTTCTTTAGCGCCTGAGCGCCTGAATAAATACCAGTAACTAAATAATTCTCCACATTACATATATGCTCAGGTACAAAATAAACCATACTGATTGAAGTTTTAAGATTAATACTTGCTAATAAATTCACAACAACAATTTCTGTAACAGAATGCTCTGTACACGTGTACATATTTAAAGTTTAAATTATAAACATATGCCCAAAGACTTAAATTTTAAATGATCGACATATCACCATAGACATGTGTATAATAGACAAAGCAAAATAAGAATAAGCGGTATGAATGTAATGAAATTGACAAAACATAGATGTCACTTGCATCTTTTCGGACACCTTGTAGATAACCATATAATATTGAATGTATGTGATAATTATTATAAATCGTCGTCGGTATGCAATTAATGCGAATTTTATCGTTTTTGTTTGTGCAATAATTGCGAATATACAAATTGACTATTTCTCAGGTGACACAAACCACTAATTTGCTAATAATATACGTTATAACTTGTTTGATTTCTTTTTATATAAAATATCACCTAAATGTATAGCAATATTTTTATATAATTTTTTTAAATATAATATTTTAATTTTACAATATTTTAGATTTTTTTGCAAGTTTTGCATAGCAATGTCATTATACAAAAATTGCGAATGTAAATTTTATGCACAGACATTTCGTTTTATCTACTTTTAAAATAACAAAAAGTAAGTAGGTACATGTTTAAATGTAATTATTTTTAAAGAAATTATTTTACATAATAATTATGCAAAACATTGTAATTTAAAAAAAAAATATAGATAAGATTTTAAAAATAAATAAAATTAACTTCAAAAATAAAAAAATACCTTTTTATAAAAGTTCAAGTAATCACACGATATAAGCATTTAAAATATATTATATAATTAAGTTGAATTATTGAATGATTATGTTTACTTACGTATTATGTACAATATCTAAACGTGATTTAAACTGTCATAAAAAGGGTGATGATCCGGATGCACAACATTATTTATGTCAAATATGTTTATGAATTAAGTATATGAATAGATGAGCTTGACAAATTTCACATATTATATGGTTCAAACACTGATTCCTATTAAGCCATATTACATAACACGTATAGACATTTTTATTATGTCTGGGGCTTACGATTACTATATAAATCTTTGACCGATGTTATGCTCAAATGTATATAACAATCATTGTTTTATTAATTAATCAATAATCTATTAAACCTATACGTTATTATGAATTATCTATTTGTATTTAATTTGTATGTGACGCCAATCTTATATAATTCGCAAGCTTGCTAATATTGAGCCGAACCTGAATAGAAAATCTACTCTTTTAATGACAAATTTTATTTAATCTATCTTTTTGTCTTTATTTAATTTTAGATACATTCAACAATTATAATAATCCATCTAATACTATGTTTTTATTTAAATTAATACACTATAATTTTTGTAAGGTATTATTTTATACCAAAGGCTTTCATGTATACCAACATGCACCTTCATCGAGAAACATAATTGCTAATGTTTATAATATAATATTATTATTATTATATTTATTTATGTAAATAATATATCTATAATATTATATAATAATAATTTATTTTTATTAAATAACATTTTAATTTTACTAAAATTAAACGCTGCGCTGGCTTGATTAAATATATATTCGCAATTTTGCAGTAACGATTATATTGAGATAGTATAATCGCAATAATGTTTCATTTAAAATAAAACACTTTATAAATTGAATTAAAAAACAGATTTCACTATTCAATGCTACACAATTTAACTGTATTTATAATATCATAAACGAAAAATCGTTAAAAACTGCATTCGCAATTATTGTAGAGACAAAAACGAAAATATTCGCCATATTTGCATACCAACGACGAAATATTGAATAGAAATGTATAATTGTGATATGAAATACCTGCAAAGTAGTATTAAAATTGGCAAATATAGAAAATGTTTGTTATAATATAGTCACTTTAATCTCATGAGCCTACCGTTGACTATAAAATAATTAAATATACATCAGTTTTGCTATAAAATATTTTCAGTCACCCCAACTTACAATAATAGATGAAAGTTATAGAATTTGCAATAAGTGCGATAAACTTATTATGATAATGATAAGAGAATTTATAATCGATGATATCTTTTAATATTGGATATTTATCCTTTAAATAACTCAACATTAATTTAAAAAATTGACTAAGAAATTGATTAACAAACAAAAACTCAATAAGTGCATATATATATATATTAATATAATATATACATAATATATCAAGAAAAATAAAAATGCAGGAAACTTCTATATAAACAACTTTAGTAGATATATATTATATGTAATATTTATAACAATAACAGATAAATAAGTTTTGGATATTTGAAAACTTTATGCAATGTAATGAATTCTGATTTCATGAATGAAATATAGAAAAACAAAGCTTATAGCCTTTTCCAAAAATTACGTTCAAAATGTCACATTTGTAATACTAATAATAAAATATCAATTAAAAAAAAGTATTCTAGAAAATAACAAATCTATAATAATAGAAAGCTACTATTGCAATCTTAAGTTTTTTATACGTATAAAAAAGGAATGTTTATTAGAATTGAGAAATGACACAACGAAAAATATAAACGTTGAATACTTGTTAAATAGAATACTTTATGTTGAATACTTGTGTTTTGTAGTGAAAATAAAAATGTGTGTCAATAGTAATAATGGCATTTGTATCTAGAATATGCTTAAACAATGGTTCAATCCATTTATAAATTAAATAGTATAAAAAAGTATGGATAAATGGTTTTTATATATGTAAATATTTTGACATGGAAGAAATATGTTGATTTCCGTTTGAAAGGATTGTTTATACATCATATATATAACAACATATACAAAATATAAATCACGTACAATCTCTCGTTAGAATGTCACAAATCCTTGTAAATTTGTAATACGGTAAATTCTTAATTCTGGGTTGCAATAATCATTTAATGTAAAACTGCTTCTTACAAGTAAATTATTTTTGGAAGTTGCAAAAATTAGTTCATTTCAATTTAAGTTCATTTTTGCGAAGAGAATATTATCGACACGAGCAGGGGGATAAAAAGCAGTTCATCAAAGTTCCTCAACGAACGAGTCGTTCAAACGTACTCTAGACGCTCCGCCAAAACAGACAAAGCACCACCACAACAAAAATACATAAGTAGTTGATAACCTGATAGAGAAGACGAAAGAAAGAAAAATTGTTAAATACTAGATACGATTTTGTGAGTAATAGTATAATGACAATAATTAGAAATTAATAATTATTTTTATTCTAAATTTAATTCCTCAAATAGCAAATCATGCAATTACGAAAAATAAAAAATAAAATGCTAATTTTTAATCAATTTTGCATCATATTATAAAGCAAGACCTAAAATAAATATTTATAAAAAAATTTTATGAATTAAATGAAAATTCATATACGAGTATGAACCAACTGTTTTTGTTCCATAAATGTATATAAATATATATTGAATATGAATATAGCCAAAGATTAATTAAAAGATTGCACAATATTTCCATATATATAATATATCTAATATATATTTATATAAATTGATCATATCATAGAAAAACAACATTACAATATGCCTTACCTCTGTGTATATAAAAATCAAATTATTATTAATTTCGTAATTAAAATTACAAACATTTAAACAAATTTAAACATATTACGAACAAAGTAAAATGACAAATAAATGATTTTTTAAACAACAAAAAACTTTGAATTATTTTATCACCGAACGGTAATACTGACAAAGGCACCATTATGTACTACATCTGAATTCCGACAAATGTGTATGGCGAACGAAAAATATTGTTCTGTTCCAACTTCACTTGGTTCGAATTTACTTGTGAATAAAGCAAGTAAAAAGCAGGAAAAGTTTTCTTCATTGATATTGGTACTAAAATATAAAATGATTATAAATATATGACATTCTAATAATAATATTACACAAAAGAAAATTATACGATGAAACTTTTATAATAAAAGCAATAAACATAATAGAATTTGATAAACATCTGATTAAAGAGATTTTAGAAAAATATATAGTAAATGCAAAATAACATTTTACATAGGTTATGTGACTATATTAAAAACACACCTAAACATTAAAAACACCTAATTGAAAGCAGTAGACAAGCTATGTATCTCCGACTATTATTAAAAAAGTGGAAATGAATTGTATAAAATTGTAAGATTTTAGTTACTAATTATTAATTATATTCAGTACAAGCAAAACAGGCAGAAGTGTAGAGATGATGACACAGCACAGATAGACAACACGATAGTGATCGTACTACCGACTTCTATAGTATTGAAGTCGGTGGATCGTACAATACAAAGATCGTATATGACATAAATATGACGATAAATCATAAAACTCTTTAATAAACTTTACTTGTTGATGGATTGAAAATCTTTACTCATTTTCATCGTATGACCTCGTTCCTGATGCATTAGTAAAAAATAGACAAGGTTGCCAGATGTTCTATTCGTAGATCAGTTTGTACAAGCTAAAATAAACTTACATTCAAATCAACATAATAGTTTTTTTTACAATTTATAAAATATAAAATTTAGACAGTTTTGTATATATTGAATTATTCATATTTATATTTTCATTCATAATCACTTTGGCAAGAATTATTCATAAAACTTAATTAAATTGGTTACTTTAAAATTAAGACTTACACATATTCAAACTTTGAATAAATATGCCAAAATAATTTAAACATTTCAATTATATTTCTATATTAAAAATAACAATTAATGATAATAATTCTATGATTATGATTGCAATTAGTTTTTTATAAATCCAAAAGAACGTAATCTTATTAAAAAAGGTATTTTTATTACAAATATTGGTATAAAGAGCATTTATACAACAAATAGGTACTATGTGTATAACTTGATAAAAGGATTATAAAATATTCGTCTAAGAATGTCAAGTTGAACAATCAGAGATTCATATCACAGTTTTACAGTACCTACTACTGTTGGTTTACACGTATTTTAAAAGTTTTCATCATGAATGTAGAAACTGATCCAGGAAAAATAAGCTTGTATCAATTATATGTATATAAAATTATTTGTGAAAAGATATACACAAAAGTAAAGAATTGAAGGAGTGCGACAAAAAAAGAAGACATTTTCACTTTAATTTATATGCTTAATGACTCTATAACTCTATAAAATATCCTTTATATTTTGTTAAATTTAGTCTTATTGCATTATTTAGTAGCTAGTCAAATGTGTTAATAACGTTATATCAATGATGAAATCACAATGTGGCCCTATATTAAATAAAAAATAATAATAATAGCACTCACTTTTTCGCTTTGCTCCAGTAGCTAATAGCGTTGCCTCCTTCTTGGACCATGCAATTTTCCATCTTCGTGGATTGTCGTGTTTTCAATCAACGGACGTGCCTTTCTTCAGATGTGTTTTCTTCCATCAATAGCTCGTTTATGAAAAGTAAAAAAAGAGTTTGGCTACTAACATAGTGAGTTTCCTGACGCGGCAGATTGCCGGCCAATGATTTTACATACACAGAGGCTACCCAGAGAGAACAACCATTCTCCTTCAATTAGTAAAGATTTACCTTACAAGAACACTCACTTACACATGTTAGAACCATAGACTAACAACAGAGCTAACTTAACTCTGTTGTTATTCTATGGTTTGAACTTAGGCCGTTGGTTTGAACTATCAACGAAGCCGGAAGAGCTTTTGCAATACAACATTTTCTACCCATCATTGTTCTTTTCCACTACACACTGTCAGTCTAAGCCATACTGACGACAGGTTAGGTCTTAAGGTCATTCAATGTGTCGTTTATAGTTTAGAACCAACATTTGTTTTAACCAGGGTTACAACTAACTAGTTAACCCTAATCTCCACGCCCCGTAAGAACCTGCAGATCCTATTTAGCGTATATTGAAGCCTTGAAAACTGGCATCCGCATCGGAACCATGCCATAGGTTGACACCACGATTTTCTAGACGCCTCTCTTAGGAAAGCCAAGCCATCGCTGTTTCCAAATAGCATTAACAATAGGTTACTGGAGAGAAAGCAGACCACTGCTCCTGTAGCTAGAACGAAACATTCGACTATACAATAAATGCCAAGACTTTATTTCTGATTGCAGAAGTAATTTATCCATGTCAGCATGGATAAAAAGAGCTTAAATAAGATTAAACATTGTAGCAAAAGTCCTTTGATTTCATTTAGTATACGATTTGGTCCTATATAGTATGTGTGAAGGAAGCGCTCTTGGTCGACCTAGTAAAGAATGTCTTTATCCCTTAAATGAGATATAGCTCTTCTTTACTGGTTAGCATTATTGTTCAACGTGTTTACTAAATCGAAGCTCAGTAATGTTATAAGTAATAATAGAGTAATATTATAACTCACCGTCTGCGGTTCACCATCTTCAACAGCTCCATTATTTTTGAATCATAATTTTAAAAGTGGAAGGTTAAGACAACATCAAAATAAATATTAGAAATCGACAAATAACCTACTTTATTTAAAAAACATAGCGTGGGACCTGTTCCAATAATATGATTATCTTCGGTATAGTGTCGGAGTGGCATGACTGTCTATGTTTATAGAGCTTGCTTTTGGTTTTCAAATCAGCTGAGCACTGACCACAGATGAAAGGAGAGCGGTGCTGTACTATTGTTGAGGAATCATAATTTGATGGAGCAGAGCAGGGCTGTGATGGTGATGAGGTACTTGGCTTATTTGATGTGTGATTAATACTAGGAAGTTGATCGAATTCGGAAGCGCAGGCCTGTTGTAATGAGGAGATATTTGACTCAGCGGGTGGGTAATTGATCAGGTCTGATGGTTGATCTATATCGAATAGTTAATCAAGGAAATGGTCAAACTCTTGATAGTCTTTGTCAGTATATAACATTCTGAGAGAGAGAGAGTGCTGAGAGACATAACCGTTCAGTAGGAGACGTAACAGTAAAATGAGCTGTAACAGAGAGATCGTCCCATAATACATGCAAGAGATAAGCGCGCGCTCTTTTGTTACTCGTCGGGCCCTACTATTGGCTTAAGCGTCAAACGGATTTGATTGGTCGTAAGGGGAGGAAGGGGGGGGCAGTCGTTTTTTTTAGAAAAACACCATTAAAAAAACTAAAATAAACAATAACTAATTAATGTTTCAGTAATGTATCCATATTTTATTCCTCTATAGATTAATATACAAATTTACGAGTAACATTTTGTAATTATTTTTGTTAACTCTCATAACTTCGTTTTTATTAATATTAAATCATTGTCTTAAAAACTCATGAATAAATATTAAGCATTTCACAAGTCTCCTAAGTAATTTCTATAGTATTATTTACCAATTTACATGCTATTAAATTATCTAGCACTTACATCTATATAATTAATATGTTTATTTCTCTATTACAGCTTTATTCGATTTTTATATATTTTATGATAATTAATTATTGATAATTAATGCTAATGGTTATCATGTCATTGTGTTTGGAATATTTATATATATATATGAATAATATAATGTATTTCATTTTAAAACTAGATAGCAATTATATTCTAAATTATTATTCATAAAGATTTATTTGCATAAATATATTTCTGATATTTTTCACTATTAATAAAATGTAATTATTAAATATTCTACTACTACTAAGTAATAAAAAACAATAACAATGTTTTGCAATGGGAGCAACCTTTTATATCTGTAAGATTTGCAAAAAAATTTTGTCAGTCCCGCACTTTGACATTCTAATATAATCTTCGGTTTCGAGTGATGTTATCCGTGAGAATCTGATTTGTGTAGCCAAGATTGTGGTTGCAGTCGTGACATTGGATGCTAAACTTGCAGATTCTATATAGCTTGTCCACGTATGAGGCGAATGCAATTATTGCGGACTATCTCAACACGGTCTTGTCCCATGTTGTGAAGGGTTACTCTGGCTACCACTACGTTTACCTCACTAGTGGAAAGTTGTTTAATTGCTGCAAAGGGAGCCACCTGCTTTGCGAGTGAGATCTTTTCGTAGTTGGTTATTGCAGCATTCGAAAAGTTGTGCAACTTGATCTTAACCAGTAATTTGTGTCAGTTTTGTATAGGCCAGAATGCAATTGGTATCTTGAGTAGTTAGTTGTTTTCTAGGCTGTGGTCAAAAACGATAAAAACTCTTTATTTTATCAATTAAACATATGACTGTGGTCACCTGAAACAGATAATATAGTTTTTAGATAAGTGACCGTGGTAGAAATTAGCATAGTATATGATATAGGATGTAATAGAATAATATAGAATGTAATATCCTTTATAATAAGGAAGATAATAATAATCACATGACTGTCTTATTTAGCTCGTTTGGAGCGATTGCGCATTCTAGACCATATCATGCAGCACAAAAGCCATATCCTTCAGCAAACAATTTACCGACAAAGGTGGCATTGCGCGCTCCCGAGAGGTTTGTAGCTGAAGAACTTTCGCATCACGAATCGGTTGTGCCAACAAAGATGTGGAATGTTTATGTTGTCTTATATAGGAAGTATTTAGTCACTTTTTCGGAATCGGCAGCAAAATCGTGTTTTTGCAGATATCAGCGCCAGCGAGGTTCTGTGACTACTTTATACTCAAAACCCTGTTTTTTAAATGACTGCTTAAATACTCCGTCTATAAGTTTGGCTACATCCACTCTCATTTCTATTAAATGTATTATTACATCTGTTATTATAAATCGTTTGTTAGTCATGTGACTAAGGGGTCTATTCTGAAAAGTAGTAGGAACACGCAGCTTTCTGTCGAAAGAGCTATTTATTAGGGATATATGTCAAGATCTATGTGGATATGTTGAAAGGGATATGTAAATATGTTGAGAGGGATATGTAAATATGTTGAGAGGGATATGTGGATATGTTGAGAGGGATATGTGGATATGTTGAAAGGGATATGTGGATATATGGATATTTCACTTTATTCGACACATAAGTATATTAAGTGGTATTTTAAATTATTAATACCATGTGGTCCGTCATACATCTTTGTATTATCTTTAACATTCATGCTACTTTGAAAATAAGAAACCTATAGGTACATATTCATTTTAAAATAATTAAAAAAGAAATTTACTTTTAGTTCTTAGTTCACTTTGATTTTCTTGAAAATTTATATAATTGTATATATTGAAAGCAGACGTTAATATGTTTGTGATGTTTTAGATCATACATTTAATTTAGAGATATTTCTAATTATATATTAGTTTTTGTTCACGTAAAGATTTTATAATTATGGATTTTAGTGTTTGGCATTCATTAGCTGGTACAATTCGAAAATGTACAATAGTTAAAAAAATTTTTTGAGAACAGGATAAAATATAACCGAGTCAAAACGTAACCAATTAGGTTAAAAAATAACCACATTATTTTTCATTACTATATGTAGTTTATATATTACCGAAATAGTTGCCAATTTGAATTGTATATAAGCATTAGCAAAAATATAATTATACTATTTACTAGTAGTGTAAATTGTAAAATAAAACACCACTTTATTTCATAACTAAAGGCCGATTCACATTACTTGCGTTTGCGTTTGCGTTTGCGTTTGTGCGTTTGCGTTTGCGTGTTTGATTTGCGTGATGAGGTACATGAACACGCACGTGTGTATGTACGTGTTCACGCAAATGCAGGTATAAAAATACGCAGAGAATCACACGCAAATATCATTGACATTATCTGCGTGTATCTGCTGCGTGAGACACCTTATAATATAATATTATTAATATATCATTTAAATATATCATTATTATATCTTAATATTATAAAATGGCACCGTCAAGACGTCAAAAGAAATTACTTGCAGCAATGGCAA
>JAYRBW010028183.1:0-12299 GCA_036023295.1 Invenusta paracnida
TAGATCCTATACTTCGTCATATAGGAAATAAATGCTCACTGTTCTTATATATTCTGAGCTAGATCCTATACTTCGTCATATAGGAAATAAATGCTCACTGTTCTTATATATTCTGAGCTAGATCCTATACTTCGTCATATAGGAAATAAATGCTCACTGTTCTTATATATTCTGAGCTAGATCCTATACTTCGTCTCCCACACTCGCTTACTTAAGATTCTAGGAATGGCATCTTCAAACTTCGACATATTTTGTCTGTCACTAACTAGAAGCTATAATCGTTACATCGGTAGTTGTTCAGTTTTTCAGCCGTTTCGGTGTCTATTCACCTATAGGTATATTAATATGGATGATTGCCGTTCATAACAGGTTTCCATTATTTTTATTGTTTCACAAAATATGTGAATATGTAGGTACATCTCACTGAAAGAATAATGCTTTTGTTGTGTAACAAAAATTTATAAATAAATGTAGAAAAGTTGCTGTTTAATGAATTTAAAATCTTATAAGCCACATTCCCTCTTTTGAATGTGGCTTCTGAACGCCTATGAATTTCTATAGTAGCAGTAGTAAAGTAAATTGGAAAATTCAAAGTTTGGTCCATTATATTATGCTATCCATATATAGCATAGCCTGGATTTTATCATAACCCATGAATTGTAAACTTCTGTAGCTATTCAATCTGTGTTTTTCTCAGTGTTTAGTTTTATTGGTATTATTAGTATCCTATACTATAGTGACGACATTTAGAGTAATATTATATAATATTATGACAATAATAGCAATATTGTTGTAAAAGAATAGTTTGTAGCATACGAAAAGTCGTATAAATTGAAACTTTCTAATAATCTTTAATAAAGTCACATTTTTTAAATTGGAGTACTTTATTTTTTGAATAGTTAAAAAGGTATGTTTCTACTTCACCTTTGCCGATAACTGCATGATAAACATTTTTCAGGTTTGTCTCATCTCTCAATAATCTACGTTTATGCCACCAAATTAATAAATATAATGTACATATATGCCAATTACGTATACTTATCACGTGACAAGGAATATTGCTCTATATTTAGCATCATAGCTTCATACTTTATTTTGTGCTCATTGACGAATGAGCCCGAACAGACGAGCACGTTATTTCGTTTTGGTCCTAGGCTATACTCAATAGTGATTAGTAGAGTGAGTGGGTGTAGGCAGAATGTGATGATGCAGAAATACACCTCCCTAATACTGTTGAATAGGACAAATATGAACTATACTCACCCTCTCTCTCTTTCTATCCTAACTTCATCAGAACAAGACGAAGACGAAGCGCATCCTCTTCTACAACGGTCTTGGCTCTGATAGGCCCGGTATGTTTGCCTTTCGCAAGTGTCCAGTGCGCAACTGTGAACTCCTCTCGGACCGATCGCATGCAACCTCCGCGGATCTCATTGTCTGGCAGAACGTGGTCACTGCTCCCCTTCACAAGCGCCCTAAAAATCAGATCTGGGCCATCTTTATGCTTGAGTCCCCCTATCACACATCCATTTCACCGGGATCGACCTTCTATGAAAGGGTGGGTCAACTATTGACTTTACTAACCAACTCTACTTATTTCTTTGTCTTGACTTGTAGCAGGCCTTTTCTTTATTACATTTTACGTGCTATGTTTGCTTTGCAATCGTTGGAATATATTAAAATATTCAATTTTCTAGATATATTATGCATTATTATTAATAAGAAAATTAATATTTTAGTTTTACTTAAAAAGAAAATTTTTTTTCAGCTTCGAAGAAAAAATGAAAAAAAAATGAGTATGCAATAGTATTATGGATAATTTTAGAGTAGTTATTTTTATGTTAAAAAATTCTCAATTCGAAAGTAAACACAAAATTATTTTCTTCAATTTTTACGAACAATTCATAACAATTAATAAATATATGTATGTACATAGAATGACAATTTAAACTATTTCCATTGAAATTATCACCATAAAATGTTTTCCTTTGATGATTTTTTTGTTTAAATTGATGCTTGATTTACAAAAATCATAATTAAAAATTGATTCAAAGTAATGATATCTGAGCTAAATCACTTTATTTATTTATTGAGTCATTCGCAATTATAGCATTGTAGCAATATATCTATTATTTAAAGTAAAATAGAGGTAATCTAATATCCAGATTCACTTTTTAATTTAAATAAATTTCAAGATCTGCCTAATTCGTCTACTTTCTTTCGTATAAATCTAAACTAATGCAAATACTAGAGTTTTCACTCTGATTGAGTTTTCAGGCAATGAAGCACTTCCACATTGCCAGCCATGCATTTCATTTGCTAGTTTTCCTTACTAACTCTAGTAAACTAATTGTTATATACCCAAAGAATAATACTAGGTAATCGTTTTTAGTATGTATATAGTTTGTTCTAATATCTTTCAAACAATCAATTTTGTCAAATATATAATGTCTCATAATATATCCTGATTAGAATTCACAACGTTTTGCACTAAAGATCGATGGAAACGGATGTCATTGCGTATTACAACTCCTTGTATGCTTACCTAATGCTAATCTATAGGCCCTATAAAGTCTGTTGTGTAATGCCCATTTACTGCATGTAGATAAACTGGACATTGACGTATCGGCACGACTCAACCATTGTCACCCCCTACTACAAGTACACTCCATTTGACTACCGGAAGCCAACGAAGCTTCAGACGCGGAACTTCGCTGCCGGCAAGACCAAGAAGGTGGCCTGGTTTGTGAGTAATTGTGGGGCAAGAAACCATCGTCTGGACTATGCTCGAGAGCTGTCGGGCCATATTCAGGTGGGTGACAGCTCTTAGTTGGACCTTTCTCTCCATAATGCTGATATGTACATATAACAATCCTTGAAATTACATGACATGTAATGTACAAAATCATATTTTTAGAGAATGAATGCAATTATTTTGTTAATGTTTGTGATTTTATATGGAGCAATTTATTAAACACCTTGTGGGTAACTTTTCAAAATATGTAGATAAATATGTTTTGTTTAATTTAATTCTAATTCAATTAAATACTTAAATTTATCTAAATCTAGGAAGCACAACTATAGGTATGTTTAATCCTATAGGGCAATACATTGTTAAGCAGTTTATGATACTTGGATGGAGTTTCTCTTTCTCCACTTGATATCTGCTATATAGGTAACTTTCCGCTGGTTCTATCGATTTGAGTGAATAAAAAGTAAATGAGGTCATGATGTCTCGTGGGTTCAAGGCAATCTCAGTACAGGAAGGGGATCTCGTATAGAATAAGTAGGAGCTTTGCCACCGAGTAATCAACGTCTTTTAAATACAATATTCAGTGCCATCCAAAGAAGAAATTAAGTTTTGAACTATATATTTGAAAAGAGAAACTTAAAAGTGATGGGTGTGCTCTGAATGAAAGGAATCTACTATTATAGACTTCCTTCTCTATTTCCTACTTCAGATGTAAACTAGCAAGTGGGTCACCTACATCCTCCTTCGTATTATGTGCATATAGTTGTTGTGAGTATACACTCTATACTGCTGTCAACATTACTGCATTAACCATGGCAACCGTTAACCATGTAAAGGCTATAGTTCAGTCTGACCTACTTATTTACATAATACTAAGACTGGCTAACTAACATTCTCCTTACTAAGAATGAGTGTGGGACAGGCCTTAACGATAGTGAAAGACAAATTTGATTAGCGTCTTCTTTAGTTATACGGAATTGTTTAGATTCTTGGCCCCCTTTTTTTGTCTGGGCTTATATATCTCACCTTCATCCAAGGTGAAAGATAATTCTATTTGTAATTGATCTAAATCTGGCATTGTTTTTCTAAAAATGACAAATAACTTTAATAGAGTTGGAAAATAATTTATCTGTACATCTGAAATAGAAACTCAAAATATAGTAGTGAAGAGTAAATGAATAAATATAGGTAGCTATCAAATTTGTCAGAATGTCATGATATGTGCCGATTTTTATAGTATAGGTACTGTTTCTTTAGTGTTTATTGCAATTATTGACTTGAATATGTTTTCCGGTCAGGGAATTTATACAAATACTATATTATACTCGTATTGTAGGCCTATTTTACACAGTTAATTGAAACAATTAAACATATTGCGTTTTTGAATCTTTATTACTAAATGGGTACACTTAGAATGTATTCTGTACAGATCTTGTGTTTAAATTCTTGATAGTAATAATTTTCACTTATCCGGAATTAATTATAAAAGAAAGAAACGTATATTCAGTCCACGGACGTATTTTGAAGGTTTCTAAACGTAGTTATTTTCGTTCGTGGGCTTTATCAAATACAAGCCATGTAGTTACTGATCAAGTTGCTAAATGTATATACAAATTAGTACACAGGGTATATTGCACGTTAAAAAATAGAATTTTAAAGCACAGATTTTCTAAACATGCAGTATAACTTTTGTTTGTGTAACTATATAGTTACAAACACTTGTATTATAATATGTAGTTGAACAAAGCACGTTTGACATAACTGTAATGTGTATTCATTAATGATGTGCATATTTGCATTATTGGGACAGGTGCTTAAGTACCGCCTTAGAATTTATTTCTGGATTGTATGCGAGTTATACTTTAATAGCGTATATAAACGCTGTTGAAAAAGAAAGCTGAAATATTAATCTCTGCAATAAAAGTGTCATTTTAACAAAGAGATAATTTTAACTAAACCAATTTCTTTTTAAAAACCCAATAACACAAAGTTTGTATGATTTTATAAATCATGAAATATAACAATTTTATATATGTTTTTATTTTCTAAACAAATATTAAATTTCAATAATTTTATGTTTCCTGTATAATGCGTAGTACACTCAATGAATTAATTGTAGTATTTGATATCATTATTTTAAATTTAAATATATACTCTAAATTTAGTTAGAAAAAGATGATAAATTTAACCTAAGTTATATTTCACTGTGAAACAGCCTATATCCATAAACACGTTTGAGTATATAATTAACAGCGAACTAGGTACGTGTCAAAGTAATTTAGACACGTGCTGCTCAATTAGCTTACATCAATCTGCTTGATCATGAAAGATGAAAGATGCAGTATACGCTTGGTAGCACACAACATTTAATGACTGAATTGCATTGCGGATGCCTTGATATCTTCAAAACACTTCCTTTTATCAATCATGACTGGATGCCATGATATCTTCAAGACACTTCCTTTTATCAATCATGACTGGATGCCATGATATCTTCAAAACACTTCCTTTTATCAATCATGACTGATTTCCATGATATCTTCAAGACACTTCCTTTTATCAATCATGACTGATTTCCATGATATCTTCAAGACACTTCCTTTTATCAATCCTGACTGGATGCCATGATATCCTCAAGACACTTCCTTTTATCAATCCTGACTGGATGCCATGATATCTTCAAGACACTTCCTTTTATCAATCATGACTGGATGCCATGATATCCTCAAGAGACTTCCTTTTATCAATCTTGACTGGATGCCATGATATCTTCAAGACACTTCCTTTTATCAATCTTGACTGGATGCCATTATATCCTCATGAAAATTCCTTGTATCAATTTGCCTTGTGAAAAGAGCACTGAATTCTGCGTTAATAGAGAAAATCCGGTATAATCAAGCAATTCTATCGCATCTATCCGACACCACAATCTACTCTTCCGACAGACCCGTCATGACCAACACTGTCGAAAGTCGTAATAAACTCAGTTTAGATAAGTCAGCTCTAAGACCTGTTCGCGTCGGGTAAAGTTTCATAAATGTCTACCATCAAAATACACAATCAAATTTTGAAGATTAAAGTTCGGCGTATCGTCGTGAACCTCAAGAGTCCAACTAGTGAAATTGAATATCTCTTCACCAAGTTTCTATGTACCCATTTTTTGGCAAATATTCCCGCTTACCTCCACTAATAGCAACGAGTGTATTACAACACCAAATTACAGCAGCATTTTGGAAATTGGTGTTGTAATACACTCGCGGGCCTGGCAGAGTACTGCTTTTTATTGGTGTATTACTGTTATCAGGGGTTAGGCTAGCTGATGAGCTATAATAAGAGCGAAACAGCGCTGTCCTAGTCTTCCTTGCAGAGTACTGCTTCTTATTGGTGTATTACTGTTGTCAGCGGTTAGGCTAGCTGATGAGCTATAATAAGATCGAAACAGCGCGCGCAGTCCTAATCTCCTTTGGCATCAGTAACATATCGAAGTAGTATATCTGAAAGGTTGGATTATTGTGGTTTTCTTGGCTCATACATGACAATATTCAAATAATATAATCTATATACACAAAAACTGTGAAATGCGACTTAATATACTTCCTTATGTTAAAGTTTATATATAAGGCATCGCAAATTGGATTTATTTATAGACTAAGAATCGATTATTTTCTGTAACAATGAGTTGCACTCGATTTTGTGGAATTAAAAAATTAAATTTTTCATGTTTAACCATAACAGTTACTGCAGTCAAATATTTGGTCTAAAAGCTTGTTAATTCGCTATAGCATAAACATATTTAAAAATAAGCTCAAAATATTTTGCCTTATCAATTTATTTCGCTTTAACTTGAATTATTTTAATTTTGGCTTAATCGCATAATTTCCTTGCTATATTGCAGTTTTCTTGTCTCTTTTGCGCTATTATTTTCTTTTGTTAGGGTTTGTTAAGTAAGACTATGATACTGCTTCTATAGATAACAAATCCGTCGATATCACCAAAAAGACGGTCAATAATCTCTTCCAGCAATTTTCTATAGTGATCATGTCAACAAAAACAGTGTAATTTAGCATAGAACTAAATTCTACCAAGCTTATCTTGATTTGATCGTCTTCCATTTAGGTTGATATATATGGTACCTGTGGCACGATGAGTTGTCCCCGCTCCAATATACACTCCTGTTTCGACACACTCAAGCGGGATTACAAGTTCTACCTGGCATTTGAGAACTCCAACTGCCGCGACTACATCACCGAGAAGTTCTTCCTCAATGGCCTCTCGTAAGTTGATCTGCACCTTCGTCTCTGCCTGCCCTCTTCGAAGGCTACTTATGTATTTTGACCAATACGCAGGGAATGTAAAGTATACGTTTGTACTTTTTGACTCTGCAATCTGCTGGTTTTTATTTTTAATATCGCGTATACTATACTTTAGTTGCCATGTTTAATTAAAGAGAACACCAATCTCTCTTTATTGTTTACTTTCAGGATTTGATCTCAGTTAGTTTGCCTCTTGTAAATGTTGAAGATTAGATTACTTAGCCCTTCTAGTTCATAACATAATACGCCCACCCACCCATCCGTGGGTGGGTGGGTGTTCATATAGTGGGTGTCCAATATTCATACAGCACCTACCTACAAAACAACGTTATGGATGCTGCTAACATATTTGAGAATAGTCTAAGAAAATATTTAAAGACAAAGAAACGTAGAAAAGATTGAAGACTAAACTAATGAAATAAATAATTTCAACATATATTAATTTATTAATTTATACTCTTGTAACAAAAAACCAACTAAATTTCAAAAAAATGAAATTATCTACAACATCCCCGTATTTTGAGTAGTGTCCCCTTAAGGCATGATTCATTACTAAATTACTTTCGTTTACTATTTCTCTCATGAGCACCTTCCGTTTGCCCATAAAGCATCATCCCTACACTAGTTTCTACCTACAGTATTTTATCATCTTACATGTCAAACAAATTTAACACCACATCTTGTTATCACATACATGTATGCCAGTTCCTTTGTTTTTCGTTTCTTTTCTAGCTAAACAAAAAACAGTGTAACATATGAATAACAAATCACACTTCTTATATATTACAGGATGCTTCCGCATCATCCCATGTGCAATACAAAAATTCTATAATACATGATTATGTAGATATATTTATAACTTTATTATTATATACACACTGTATTCTTATAGTTACAATTACAAGCACTTATAAATAATTATAGGTAATTGCAGCTTCAGCTGTCTATGTAATGCATTTCTTTTTAACTTAACTTAAATTCTACATATCTTGTACAAAATCGGGGCGGTATCCATGGCGACCACTATAATATGTGCCTCTGGCTCCTGCTTTTTCTGTGTTTTTTGTACTTTTAAATGTATCTTTCACCTAATTGATGTTGCCCTAAAAATATATTATTATTTAATATCTGCGATATTTCATTAATTTTGTCGAAAACTAATTATCGAGTCAACCGTTAAATTATGAATAATACTGTTTTCGTATTTTATAGAGTACATTTTAATAACTCTTTTAGCTGTAGTAGGTAATCACTTTAATCGATTGAAGTGACAATCAAAAGGCATAGCTTCTTGACCAAGTTCCAAGTCTACATAGCTTGTGATTTACTCTCTCCGCGCAGGAATGAAATCCTTCCGATCGTGATGGGCGCCCATCCCGACGACTACAAGCGACAAGCGCCGCCCAACTCCTTCGTCCACGTGGACGAGTTCGGCTCCCCGGCGCGTCTGGCCCGCTACCTTCACTATCTAGACAAGCATGATGAGGCCTATAACTCCTACTTTAGCTGGGCTGGTCAGGGCCTCGTAGACACCAATACCTTTTCCTTCTGTCGCATATGTACGCTTCTGCATGAGGCGGCCCGACCCTTTCACAAGTCCCGGACTATCAAGGACGTGGTATCCTGGTGGAGGGGACCGGAGGTCTGTACTAACAGGCCCTGGGTCAAGTTGACAAAGCCTGGTTATAGTCGGGCTGCAGACTTTGAGTTGGGGATTGGACAAGGTTCTTGATTAGAGTTCTCCTTGTCTCAAACCGTACGCTTTGTACATTTTTATTAGACAATGATTTCAAATTTTGTACATGTTATGAAATATTTTTCCATTTACAAGACACACAATCTATATCGGAAATATCAAGTCATAATAAAATTAGAAAACGTTAATTATTTAAATAATAATCAAGTTTTCGTCGTCTTCTTTTCCACCCGGATATGTATCCGGCGACTGGCAAGACAAGCTGGTTGGATGAAAGCTACACTAAGTTCATAAATTTAATATAAAATATCTGAGTCGCTAGTCAAACATAATTATCGCTGACACATTTAACAGGAGTATACTTTACTAACATAAAGCTATAAAACATTGAAAGAGAAAAAGTGGCAATGTAGTAGAAAATTGATACAATTACGTAATAGAGTAATACGTAGCAGTTTGGTTAAATTAAGAGATAGAAGCCATTTTGTTAAGATGGCAATATTCAGTTTGTTAAAAGAAAAAAAGAGCAAATTCAAAATTGTTTCTAAAATGAGGGAAATTGCATTTAAATCGTTAAATGCCGTTAAAACAGAAAAACTGTTTTTCGAAACCCGTGAGAGGAGTTCTAGCCAAGAAATTATAGAAACCGGAAATTGCATATATTAAGACAATAATGGGTAATTTATGAGGCCAAAAATCAAGAGTTTGCACTAGAAAGCACATCGATAAATATTAAGTGACCATTTATAGGATTAAATCGATTTAATTTTTGATCACGGAATGTTTGACGTGAGAACCAGATATCTTACCTTCCGCCGGGAGATAATTTTGAAGCAAAGCATTTAGTCAATTTAAAAACCCAGCGGCTTACGACACCAAAGTATCGGGAACAGAGGAAACTAGGCTTATGGATTGTGGTTTGGGAAGAGCAGAGATGTATAATGCTAAATCAGGTAACGAAGGATGGAAAGAAAAGATGAGATCTTTAGATTCAGGATATTTATTGCCTATAGCATTTTTAAATTATAATTGAAACACGACTGTACTATATATTTAAAGGACTTTGACTTTTTGACAATTAAGTAGAGATTTCATTGTTGATATAATATAAGCTAGTTGGTACATCGTTATGCGGAAGAGAATTCTGGCTTTTACAGAGATTTGAAAAGATGCCATTTGCATTAAAATTTTTACTTAATTCCATGATTATACTTTGTTGAACAGCGAAAGCTTGGTTTTTTAAAATTAATACGAAACGCTTTATAATTTTAGTGTGACTTTTTACTTCCCACTGCACAAGTGATCACTTTTCTTGGTTTTATGCACTATATTCTATTTACACATACATGTGTATTTGCCAATCCACACTATGCATATCACAGTCACCAAATATCAAAAATATGTTGATATTTGTAAGTTTTTTTTACGAGGCGTTGCTTTGCAATTTGCTATTTTTCACATCCATTTACTATATGCTGTGACATAAACATCCCAGTGAATCGAAATTATTTTAAATTATAATTTATAGCAATTTAATTTAAGTGATTTACAATCATTATACGTAAAAAGAGACTTGTAACAAAATTAAACGTACCTAGATTACAATGTATAAGTTAACTAGATGCTACTTACAATTTATAACAAGTCAACTACGGACTACTTACAATTTATAGCAAGTTGATTACAATTCTAATGGATTAAATAATGAGAAGAATCATTAATATTACATACTTAACTTGATTTTAACCCTCTTATTTTGAAAGCAATTTTCATTAATTAATTGCATGAAATTTACACTTTATGAGATACAAACCTAAAATAATGATTTTCAATAAAAGTCCACTAGATGTAATATAGATAATAGAGTAAAAAACCATTTTAGACGGACATTATCGTGAATTATCATAAGTGAAAATGAAGCCATTTATATAAAAAATCAAAGACAAAATATAAACAATTGTAAAAGGGAAATACTTTAATTTAAATACAATATGTGCAAGAAATTGTAAAGTGTTTACTACTTTTAATTAGCACTACTTTTTGGGGGAGGTCTTCCCAGGAAAAAATTATATAAACTTTTTATAAAAAAAAGCTATGTACAGTTTTATAAACTTTTAAAACACCTGGCTTATAAAAATTTTTATAAAAACCGTTTATAAATTTTTTTATAAAAACGGTTTATAAACTTTTTTATAAAAACGGTTTATAAACCAGGTGTTTCAAAAGTTTATTAAACTGTTCTAAAAAAAGTTATAAACAGGTTTCAATAGTCATAAAACTGTACATAGCATTGATATAATAAATAAATAATATTTGCGAAAGAATTACAACACCCTATTTATTCCAAACTAAAATATTATAACGAGGATACTTACAAATCCAGAAATATATTTTATATAAAACATACAATAAGTTGATAAGTATATAGGAATAGTGTATAGGAATAGATTTTATATATAATAAAATGTTGATCTCTAGAAGATAAGTTCAGCTCTAAACGAATAGCAGCTCGGATTTCCTTTGATTTGGCAGTCGGGAACTTGGAGATTACGTATTCTGAAAAAAGACAAGAAACAATATATAATACAAACCCGGATAAGACTACTAAATTAACTGGTCCTGAAAAAATAACATTTTTATCTGGGATATGTAATATAAGTGTACTATAATAATGAAACCAGTGCAAAAATTCCACTGTTTAATACGTGAAAAAAGTGAATGTCAGGTAAAATTAAACTATTAATGTCTTTTCTGGATCGATAAGACGCAAACCGTATTTACATTACAATGTAAATTGTGGATTCATTCATATACACCAGCCACTGAAAGAAATGTTTATATTGTATTACTCGAAAAAGTTTAAAATCCAAAAAAGTACGTAGACAAGCAGACAGAGATAGATGAAAAGCATTCAGGGGAGGGGGCAGAGGCTGACAAGTATAAGTATTATATTATGAAATTCGTATACTGTGCTTTTTAAACCAGTATAATTTATACTACGAAAGCTACTTTAAATGTGAATCCATCAGACAAAAATTGATTAAGAAATGTATTGGTCTTATGAGGCGACCATGAAAAGGCACAAACATGCCATATGCATATTCTTGTAAGGGAGGGGAGGACTGCTGATAGTGTATAATCCACTTGTTTAAATATAATAAGTAGGTAATAGTTATTAAACTAGTTTATAATGATGCAAATCTGAAGATTGAAAGAAAATGTTTCATTTTTATTTGTATCATTATTTATTTTCATTACATTTAATGTTGAAAATAGCTCTCAAAACCTAATTTTTGTTTAGCACAACTATTAACTTAAACTTATAAGAAAATTGTAATGCATTCTACTTCTACTCTATGTAAGGAACATTGTCATGTGCCATGTGTATAACATTTAATTTTAATAAAAAATATATACTTCTTACCATCAGCATCTGGCTCTGCATCGTTTGGTACTTCATTTTGAGCAAATTCATTTTCTGGTTCTGGTTGGTCATTATTTCGGCGCCGCCAAGCTGTTGCTCTCGGTATTTTTCGTT
>JAYRBW010028194.1:0-12299 GCA_036023295.1 Invenusta paracnida
TCTTAATATCCGTTTTAGTAATACTACATGACTCTTTTAATGTTTGAAGTTTTTTGCTTTGAGACTTCACTAACTCAGCTTCCACTACCATTGAATTTTCTATTTCTTTCAGCTTCATTTCCTGTAAAAGCTTTTCATTGTTTGCTCGAGCAGTTGCAGCCAGTTCTAGAAGATGGGCTCCAACTGGTAGTGTTTGCTCATTCCAACCCTTTACATGAAGACGACATTTTGAAACAACAAGTGTCTTCACAGTAAAAGCATCAAGAGAAGTACGTTTGTAACGTAAAACATCTTTCAGATTGCTGAAAATACGCTCGAAATTAGCATTTCCATGTGGTAATATTCCAAGAGTTGTAATATAAAGTTTATTTATTAGCTCGGGATGCAGAGGATGCCACACCTCACTGTATGTTCATTACATACCCCTCTCATTTATATAAAACAAAAAAAATAATTCGGGCATTGAGGATGATATTTTTCGGGCATTCGGGCATTACATTTATTTTTCGGGCATTTCGGGCATCTGTAGGAGGACTGGTTAATAACGGTTGTATATTTAATCAGGATTCCTTATAGACCTCGCGTTCAGTCTGACTTTGAATTTTAACTCTTAATTAGTATAAAACGAAATGGTGGAATATTAGTAAACAATTCTTATTATCTGACTGAAGGTCATTTAAATCAACAACAAACAAATCGGTATAGTATTTAATACCACCCACTTTTTCCATCTAAATCCACCCGATTGATAGTTCGGAGCCAATTATCGACCCAATAAATCCTTCTCTTAACAGGATCGAAGTCAAGACGAACTGGATTGGCATCCAGTGAGCTATCCATGAGCAGGACAGTGACAAAGGCGTGCTCCGGTGTATCCAAAGAAACTCGAAAGATACCCCGCTTTCGTGCTACTAAGAGCATCTTGTCTGGTTGCTGAGGGCAACTTCGCTTGTCTGCCAGGAGCCGAAGTCCGGTGGAACAGACGCAGGTGTAGTAGGGAGGGTCGGGTGCCAAGAGACAGAGCTGAGCACAGCCACCGTTGTTCATCAGACAAGGGTTCACAGAAGCTGGGGTGGAGTAAAGGAGTTGCACATAATATTATTAATAAGTATGCTTAATAATAAAATGAATTAAATAATAATGAATAGAAATCAGGGCAGGTTTTTACCGAATATCAATAATGGTTTACTATTTAATTTTCTAGAAACGTAAATTATTAGAATACACATTATTTAAACTATATTTTACGAGAGATAAATTAAGATTATTTCAAACTTCAAATAAAAAATAAAGAAAAGTAGAACAATGCCATTTTATACTTTTCATTTTTATTTACAGAACTACTACTATTGATGACAGCTACAACAAAAGGTTTTATGCAAACTGTTATTATGATACAATTTAATAACCCTTGTATTTTTAAGGAAATAAATATACTATACCACATTATTGTTACATGTATATAAATTAGTGATTGAACTGGTCAAAATATTATATTATTTGAAAAAAAAGTATAACAGTAATAATTAAGTAATTCTATTACTAATACAATATAACTCAGTCTATATATTATACACTATAATATTATAATGTTATTAATATAATATAATAATATTTACATTAGAATGACAACATAACTAGAAAACATAACATAAGTTAGAAATAAAAATAATATATTATAAACCATGTTAACTTAAACCCGTCAAAAGTAAAATAAAAATCAATATAAAAACGAAATTAAAAAATGAAATAATCTAAAAAGTGCAATAATCATATCAGGATCTATTATGTTATTATATGATAATTATGTATAATATGACTTCAAAAATCTTTTACATACCTCGCGGTTGTTTGCTTCTATGAAGAGACCGAATCGCGATTGGACGTGTTTTAAAGACTTTTCTTTCAATAACAGTGGAATTTCGCAATTTGTCCATGCTCCAAATAGACAAATGTTGTGAAAAGAATATCTGATCTTCAAAAACAGTGAGATCCATTGCAACATACTGACGTCGACCTACCAAATCCAAAATAATAATAGTTAACTGCAAAACTATTAGAAAACAATGATAACATTTAAAAATAAATAAGAATAATTCTACAATATAAGCTAGCTTGTAAAAGTTACAAGAACCATTCCCCTTTACAGATTTACATTGCAC
The DNA here is from genome assembly GCA_036023295.1 of Invenusta paracnida. Classification (NCBI taxonomy): domain Eukaryota; kingdom Metazoa; phylum Platyhelminthes; order Proseriata; family Coelogynoporidae; genus Invenusta; species Invenusta paracnida. The sequence continues at coordinate 2,163 of JAYRBW010028194.1, forward strand.
TGTATTAAAAATTATTGTAATGAAGTAAATTAGAACAAATTATTTAAAAAATGAAAAGCTATAAAATTATTATAATATATTCCCCATAAATTGAGCTTTTCTTCTATCAAAATAAATCGAATTTCAGCAAATTGAACTCTAAAATATCGGATATCATTTTTACCTGATTTCAAATTTAATATAAATCGGTTTTTGCCCTGAAAATCAACACTGATGATGCTATTTTGGTCACTATCGATCCAGTACAGACGCTGAGTCTCGTAGTCGAGGGTGAGAGAGTGGATTGAGCCTATGTCATCAGGTCGACTTTTGTAGAGACGGCGGCGATTGCTTCCATCCAAACCCGCCTTCTCAATAATGAAATACTTGTCGCTTCTAGTCCAGTAGAGGTACCTGTAAGGAATCAAATCGAAAAAGAATGTAAAACTATTTATAAAACTACGGCAAAAATAAATGTATGATTACAACTATTTCAAAAAATAAACGGGTACGTCTAAGTATGTCATGATAATAATAGATATGAATAATAATATCAATTTGAGTATTAACACGCAATATACATATCTAAATTTCTTTTATGTATATATAGGAAATATGTTTCACATTAGGGGTTACGGTAAGTTAAGATGACAGAATAATTACGAAATATACACATATAGAAATATATAGAAAATATATATTTCATATTAGCTAGGTGTCACGGTAAGTTAAAATGACATAAAAATTAAGAGAGTTGCTAAACAAACATTGAGAAAGCAATTTGAATCGTATTCATTCTAGAGGAACATTATAAAATAAAGTCAACGAATATTTCGAAGAAAACTTGGTAAATTAAACGTAACTACGGTTTTGAAAATCATCAACATTATTTATTCGTGTCATGCAATATATGTAGTGAAATATATATAAAGACGTTAACTGATATATACTTCAAAATATCTACAAATAATATCTACGGTTGATGAAAAATATAACCACAAATTTAAAAGTATAGTTTTCGATAAATAGACAATTTTATTTAGAAAATTACAAAATAATATCGTTGAAATAGAATTATGGAAGAGTTATTACAATTAATATACAGTATAGATTAGATATGATAAGAGATACAGTTATTATCTGAAAGATATTCTGTAATATATGTGACGAAATTTAAAATGACAAAATAGATAATTCTAAATCAAAGTTTTAAAGTCAAGTTTACGAGCCCAAGAGGCAATAGCAGAAGGTGTAAAGAGATTGGGCAAAGTATCCCCATTGACAGTTTGATTGACAGACATGGACAACTGGGCAGAGCGTAAGCCGCCTAGACAGGCCATGTGCCAGTCCATTTGACGATCGATACGTAGATGAATTACAGTAGCAACCAGAGAATCCCCTGCTCCCGAAACGTTCACAATAATGGAATCGCGAAGACTGGCTGGACTGGCATACCATACACAGGAATCCGGAGTAGAACAGATCAAGCCATGAGGTCCCAATTTAACAATCCAATGGGGAATATAGGCAGTAAGACAACGAATAGCCTCCGTCAGACTCATGAGAAATTTATCCCAGCTCTCATCAGGATCGCTTAGCAATTGAAGGGCCTCGCCTGTGAAGCGCGTATAAATCTGCTTAAATTCCTCTAAGTTTGGCGAAATGTAGTGCACACAAGACCTGGTCAGTGTTGATGCACCAGACAATTGTATAGCATCGAGAATCTTAGTGGCCTTAAGAATATCCGTGGGCTCATACCAAATACTGATATTAAATCTTGTGGCAATCTCCACGGCTTTCGCAACAGTTTCAGAACTTGGATTTCCATCGATAATCATCAATCGACACTGCTTTGTGTTTTCGGACATTTTATCATGGAGATATTGATCATCAAGAGTTGAATGTATTTCCATATCTCCAAGACCAAAAAGCAAGTTTCCCTGAGAATTCAGCATGCACACATAGGAAGCAGTCCGCATGTTACTTGATTCTGGAACATGTTTTGCATATTTCCAGTTGATATGTGGAGAAGAAGTCTGTAAGAAACTGGCGCCGCTATCATTTCCCAGAGCCGTAAGAAAACGAATTGGTGAGCCAAGACGACTCAAAACATCGGCTAAATTTCGACCAACTCCGCCACCTGATTGAACTATTTGACCACTATAGCTAGCTGGAATTAACTGATCGACAGTTTTAACTGTAGGATTTTCAATGTGACAGGCCTGATCTACCGAGCTTCCTCCAATTACAGTGAAAAAATGCCTACTGTTAAAATTAGAACAATGGCTTGACAGTTTTGAAAACTCAACAGCAATTTGTGTCGCTATTTTAACGTTGTTTTTTATCAAATCGATATTGGCTTGTAGAGAAGAGCCCTTGGTCAATTGATTGACTCTTTCCAAGATGTAAGGGGTTACTTTAGGGCCTGAAATGTTATTTAGTTTTGCCTCAGAAAGAGCACGTAGAATAGATTTCTCAATCTGATCGCCAATGGTCTCCAGTTTGGTAGGAATTGGTACAGCTACTAACATTCCACTATTCAGTTTCGAATCTTTTATTACATTCAACATTTGAGCAGTTTCAATTGCACTATCAACACGAGCTGGGCAGAGAACACCACTCTTTCGAGTAAAAAATGCGGGAAACTCGTCAGTGCCGAAACCAACAACACAAACACCTTGGGTTTCGAGATATTCAAGACTACGGGGAATGTCCAACAGTGACTTGATACCAGCTGAAACAACGCAGACGGGTGTTTTGCCTAGTTCTGTGAGATCAGCGCTAACATCCATAGAGTTTTCACCACCTCTATGCACGCCACCAATTCCACCAGTAGCAAAAATCCTTATTCCGGACCAATGAGCAGCTAGCATAGTCGCAGAAACGGTTGTTCCACCTGAAGACATATTGTTGCGCAGTACATATGGTAAATCACGTCGGGAAATTTTAACAACAGATGCGGTAGATTTGGATGCTAACTCAGTCAACTGAGACTCTGTGAGACCAACACATAAACGGCCCTGTAGAACGGCGACAGTAGCTGGAATTGCGCCTCCTTTGCGAACTACATCTTCCACTTCAACAGCGGTAATAAGGTTAGCAGGTTGCGGCATTCCATGCGTTATAATCGTACTCTCCAAAGCTACAACAGGCTTCTTGGTAGCCAAGGCAGAAGAGACTTCCTCGCTGATATGAAGCCACGAAGGAGCCCCATTGTTGGAGTATTCACGAATTAAACGAGAAAGACAGCTTTGCCGAGAATTGGAGAGGCGGAACATTACTGAACTAACTATGAACAAACTGTGATCCGAATTCTAACTTAATAATCATGAACTGATATTATTACAAATATTTATGCTATATACTGACCTTTAATCTTAAAGTAGCTTAACATTATCGATTAGAGAGGTATTTACTTAACAAAGCAGCATGTTACAATGTATTACAACATATTACAAGCAACAAAGCTACAATCGATGTTTAATACCATATAAGTTATTAAAGTTATTAAGTTAATAAAAGAGCAATAGGTCATATTTAAAAAAAATCTACTGTACGATAAAAAATATCAACAATATAGTTTTAATAGTATATAATAACAATAAAACAATAAACCTATATTAAAGTATGGATGTAATTGGATTTCTAAAGTTATTAGAGCACGTACTTTTTATTTAGCATACTTCGATTAGATGCAAATCTAAAAAACACTAAAAAAATATGACAAATAACCTATTTTATAAAAATTTTGAAAATGTATTCATTATAAATACAAAAGTCCGTATTGAAATTTTTCCTACATAACATGTAAATAATAATTATCCAGAGGCCACAATAGCAATATTTTACAGAGATTTCTAATTTATCTGATTTTGCACTCAGCACATCGTAAAACGTTGTCATAGTAAAATCGTTTTACATTTTAACCATTTTTTACATAAATGAGTACCAATAACATAGTATAGGTCATTTGATTAAAATCATTAAAAGACTATCAATCGGTATTTAGAATTAAAATGTACCTATGCCTTCTTAAAATATAAATAATGTATTTATATCTAAAACTTAAAAAAATAATAAACAATTATTAGTCTCTGATAAAGACTGTAACACTACTATTACAAGGATATGTTTTATTGATAATACTTTTGATTGGAATTAAGACAAACAAATAATGAATAAACAATGTTATTGATATATTATGTATTACATTTTAATAGGCAATAATACACCCAGTAAAAATATGAAAAATTCATACTAATAATTACCTGTTAATTGGATCAACAAGAATTGTGCCAACGCCTTGAAGGTTCTTCCAGAATAAAACTTTTCTGTGATTTTGTTCCTTTTTAGGTAGATCGATAACTTCGATGAGCTTCTCTTTACTATTTGTCCAATACACCTTGTGTGTTACCCAGTCTACAGCTAGACTATTGACCCAAGTTTTACTTGGACTAAGTAAATCGATTGTTTTATTCCTTGCAATATTATAAAGCTGAATGAAAAACGACATAAAAACCTAAATGAATTAAATTCTCGGATTAAAACTTTTAAAATTATAAAGCCTACCTTAATTGTATTTTCGTCCACATCACTATCTTGATTCTTTAGATTATCAGTAAAAAATATTGCTGATTCTTCAAAGAGATAGTCCAAAGAAGTTGATGTAATATTCTGTCTGACAACCACTGAAACCTTACTTGGAGCATTGATAGTCATACAACTTACTTGAAATGGCATTGAAAAAAGCAATATCGCTGAATCTTTTTGCTCTGTACCTATAAAAGTTGTAGATTTTAAATATAAAGTACAATATTGAGTTTCAATTGATAAAATCAAAGAACCTAATAATAAATATTTATTAGACAGTCCAATGAATTATAATGGAAAATGGAAAATTATTGGAATTATATTATTTATGTTAATTAATATAAGCAGAAAATAAATTTATAAAACATATTTGAATAAGTCAATATTGTATTTTTGTGTGTAAAAAAAGAAAGATAGATTGAGAAAGATTCATTCAAAAATTGCATGAGTATATAAAACTAAATAGAAAGTTCTTAGTGTGAACAAACAATCCAATTTATGCTTTATTTGTAATTTAAATATTTTATATTGAAATACTATTTTTGAAAATATACAACTAACTATTTTTCCAAAATATATAACTTGTAATTAGGATTGAGATTACTTTTAATTTTTGAAATTAAAGTTTCTGCTGCATTTCGCAAAACTGTAAACATTGTTTTAAGTTATGAAAAAATTACATATTTTGAAATATTTTAGTAAATTCTGACCATTCTCAACATCAAAAGTATCAGAATCCATCAAAACACAGCATATGTATAGCAACTGTCAATTCTAAAATTACAAATTTATGAATATCCCTAGTTCATTTCTCACATTAAATTTTCTAACAAATTAGTGGACAATTCCTGGAGTTAGTTACATTATACACTTGTGATTTGTGGTTTATGAAACTTAACCACATAGATTTATAAAATAATTTATAATAGTAAAATAGCAAATTGTAGTTTGTGAAACACACCCCATATGTATTGTCACTATTTATACATAATATGACTAAATAAATAAGACTAAAAACTTGTTGCCCAGACATATGTATGATAAAATATGGACAATCATACTTTTGAACATATAAAAATCTAGTCAATATATATGATTAAGAATCATGTATTATATATTTTAAAAATGTCTTTAAAATATATATACTTTTTAAACTATTAACCATAAAATAAATGTTCATAAAATTATAAAAATATAAATGTCCATAAAAATGATATAAGTAGTATATTTTAACAATATAAAAATATAAAATTTGATTTATTATATTATATATAACTTTATAATATTCTTTAAAAATATTCAAACTAATTTTTAAAATTGTGCAGTACAATGTTCTAATTTTGTAATATTTACATATGAGATATTTTTAGAATGCAGTATAATTTTAAAATTGAGTTGTACAATCTTTTATTATTTACATATATTTAAAAATGCACAGCATACTATTAAAATAAAATAATGTGTAAAAAATGTGCAAAGTAATTATTGTGCAATACATTTTTTAAGGTTTTATTGCTTACATATAATACATTACAAAAATCCACTGTACATTATTAAAATAAAATATTTATGAAAAAATATATAAATACATTATAACAATATTCAAATATTTGATTACTATTATTTTAAAATTATATTAACACAATTTTAAACATAATGCCCAATTAAAAAAATCAGAGAAATCTTAAAATAATATATCAATGGGATGTCAAAAATATTAAAGTTCTATACAGAGTTGGGCATAAGTTACCCTTCTATTTCAGGTTAGGGAATTTCCTAAATGTTGTTTGTACGCTGGTGAGTTATAAATAGGTTTTGGAAAGGCCACATGAACAGACACAGTTGTGTGTATTATGATACAAGTAATCCGCACGCATCCATTCAAAAGCATATCAACCAGCCTGGTGTGTTTATTTGGGGTGCAATATCTTCCAGAGGAGTTATTGGTCCGTTTTGCCTTGAGGGAACCCTAACTGGGGCCAAATACTTGACTCTTCTACAAAGATATATTCTTCCTATACTCAAACAGCATGAACATTTCAATGATATGTGGTTCCAACAAGATTGGGCACCACCCCATTTTTCTAAATGTGTACACGATTTTCTGGATGTTACTTTTCCGGGACAGTGAACAGTGGTTAGGGAGGCAAGGAAGTGTTGACTGGCCAGCACATTCCCCAGACCTCACACCCATTGACTTCTTTTTTTGGGGAGCTGCAAAGGACTATGTTTACAAAGAGCAACTAACTGACGTAGAAGAAATGAAAAATCACAGATTATTTTCTTCTTGTTAACAGCAATTCAGACCTTTGTCAAAAAGTTTGTAGAAGTGCTTGTCATCGATGTGAACAATGTGTTGATGCAGGAGGTTTTCAGTTTGAACATTATTGATATTATGTTTGTCTCATTATAAATTATACTGTTTATACTGTTTAATAAATTACAGTGCTAAATACAATTTTTTTTTAATGAGTTGCAAATAGACGGGTAACATATGCCCAACCCTGTATAATGATAGAAAACTGCAAAAAATAAATAGCTCTTTACATGATCAATTTTAAATTGTATGTATTGTATGAAGCAGGGATCTTGCAGAAGTTGTTCATATAATTACAATTTTAGATGTATTTGATGGTATGTTACCTACATTGTTTAATATGAGTGATGACCTTCTGAAATTGCTTTCATAGTATTGTTTTTTCTTTAAAAGTCCTAGCTTCAAGAATATTTTTTGGGAGATGCATTATCTAAAGCTGACAAAATGCATGAAATAAATATTATTTGTTAACTTAGCAGACCTTTAATTTATTTATTTTGACACTAACCTTTTCTTAAATAAATATTTAAGATTTACACAACAATTTTCCCTTTATCTCAATATATTTCTTTTAATCTGTCTATACCCTGAATGACTTCTGGTTATAAATTACCTTTGACAGGCATTTTAGCTCTTTTTAAGTTTATCTTAAAACTTATGAGATGGTTATAAATTTGTATTACTTTTCTTAATTATCTATTTCTCTAAGACTCTAGCTGTCTTTTCCTTTTCCAATTTATTTTCATTTGTTCATCTCTTGAAAAATTCAGCTTCAATATTTTTTACCTTTTGTTCACTTTCAAATAAGTTTTTAATCCTTTCTCATCCTTCAGAATTACTCTTTATTTATTTTAATCTCATAATTGTTGTTTGAGTGTATCATTTCTTTATCTCCACCCAAATTTCCTCAGATTCAAATTGAATAGAGTGGGGCTGGTTTCATTCATCCTCTTAACCTTCTTCTTGGTATGGGCAAAGAACCCTTGCGCACAGGGATCCACAAAATTCTCTTATTAGCTCATAGGTAAATTACTTATTTTCTTTAAAAGTTAACACAAATTAGTTAAACTAATTTTGAGTAATTATTTATAATAATTATTATTTATTGAATTATCATTTGAGCTATTTGAAAAGAACTTAAAACAATATATTTATAACTATTTATAAATTCATTGATTTATTATTTGTTTATGTAGTGTAAGATTTTACTGAAATTTAAATATATATATATTTGAGATCTTAAAATACAGGATTGGTTGAAACAGTAATAGAATAATAGAAATTTCACTTTTTCAAAAAAACACAGTTTCGTTTAATTATGTTTTATATAGTTAATTATAATTTATCTTTGTCATAAAATAAAGCAATAATGAATTCTACTCATCTTTCTGTATTCAAAAATGTAACACACAAATGAAACAGTATTAGAGTAATAGAAAGAAATACATACATAATAAAAATATAAATGGTATTTCAAATGGGTTATTTATTGAAAATAACCAATTTTTCGAAAAATATAGTTTTATTAAATAATGTTTTACATAAAAATATAATTTATTTTTATCAGTAAGTAAAGTATCAATGGATTCTACACATTTTTCTCTATTCAAAATTGTACCATGCGAATAAAAAAATATTATACTATTAAAAATATTGATATCTAAAAAATTAATGTACTGATTAAACCCAAATATTTTTTTAAAGTCTCAAGATGAGATGTTTAAGATAGACTTAAGTGAGATGTTTACTAGATATTTTTTGTAAAATTTATATTAAAATACCATTATTAACAAGATAATTTCCTTTAAAAATTTGAAGTCTATATCATTTTTGCCTAAAATTAGTCATAAGTTTAATTCTTTTGATATTCAATTAAATCAATCTTATTAGATTTCTTGCTTGCATTGGCTGTATTCACAACTTTTATACCATTTATTAAATGGTAAATATCACTTTTTAATGATAATTGTATTAACTTTTAACTATCACATATTTACTATGTACAATGCAAATTAAAAAACATAAATTTTACATTTTTTAACAAAATTCTGGGTTTTGAATTTCTGACATTAATATTATTAATACATTTTTGAAAATGAGGACTTAGAGTTTTTACTTTAAACTAATCATAATGAAATATAAAGAGGTAATTTCCTATTAAAAAAGTATTTTATTGTATTATAATACTATTGACAGCAATATAATTCAAATGACGCATGTGCAACTGCAAATTTTTAAAATAATATTTGAAATGTTTAAGAAATATTAGCAACAAACTTCTATTTATTTACACTTAACCCTGCCATATCAATGACTGAAGGTACTATTGAATAAGTAGTGAATCTAGGACTATTGCACAATGGTGTTCATTGTAGGGTTTGTAACACAGTGATGTGATTGCTCATATTAAAATCAACTGAAAATCAAGTTGAGAGTCCCCAATCTCCACCACACCACATGGCTACATGGGAGCATAGTCCATAAATCCTAGCTTATGAGGAAAATGTTTTGATTTTGTGACTTAGAATGCAGGAGAGAGCATCTCAGGAATATGTTTTCCATTATGTTTAAACACAATAATATATATATTTGTAAATATAAAGGGAGAAATCAACAATACTTTCAAAAATTTGTTTTATTTTTAAATAATACTATTTAATTCATGTATTTAATCTATACACAGATGTTCAAGGTTGTTTTTTTATAGCCTAGTAATATTTTGTAAATGTTTGTGCAAGATTGGTTCTTCACCTAGTTAAATAATGAAATAAAACTAAAAGATAAAAATAGCTATTAAATTGATAATACAATCAAACAATTATTACCTTATAAACCCCCTCCCCTTAGTAAAATATAAGTTTTTAAACAAATCTCAAGACTCACCAAAATTGCTTTAAAAACCCAGAAATCTGGTTAAAATGAGAAAAATAATATCTCTGACTTTGTTTACAATTCATTTACATTGAATGGATATACAGAAGGAATTGATGGTGTTTGGTGCCTGGTGGTACACATAACATGCACATAACATTAATATCACTATTTGGGTAGTTTTTTTTGAAAAGCCATTTGAAGTTGATACAAGTAATGCAAATTATCAGTGCTGCCACACAACATTTTTGAAAAAAATGCCAGACTAAAAAAACCACCTCCAACTTTTTAAGTATGTAGTAACAAATATACATAATAAATGTTATACATATGATATCTTAATTACAGGGTGGTCATATAAAAGACTAATAAAAATAAAA
>JAYRBW010028205.1:0-12299 GCA_036023295.1 Invenusta paracnida
CTTACTTTGTTAATTTGATTTTAAAGTTCAGTAAATACGTTATATAGATTGTGAATTCTGGTAACTTGAATACTCATACTGGTAACGAGAAAGAGAAAAGCTATAAAATTATTCAAACCTTTCTTTTATTACTTTCTTAATATTTTTAGAATTAATTTATAAATAAAATTTAACAAAATATGTTTTTATTTTGAATAATAATGTTTTAATTTTTACTATCGATAATTTGCAAATAAAAATAGATAAATCCCAATTTTTTTCAGATATCATTGTTTTCATTTAAAGTGTATTCTTAAATTTTAGATCTCATCAAATTCTATGAAAATCTTCTTCATTAGTAATCGTATATAAGATATTATCTATTTACTACTTCTTTTTAGTCATCAAATAATCAAATAATCACAACAACACGCCAATCTACACTAAAGCGTGGTTTACAATGGCGTGTTCTACATGCTATAGCGTATAGGTGCGTGTATTATTTGGTGTTCATTTAGTCCCAGTATAAACACACTCGTGAGTAGAATATAGTTTATATACACGTTGGTTATTCACAATGCACATAAAACATTTGAGTCAAGTGACCAAACGAACGTAAATAGAAAAATAATTTGTGTTAAAATTGCAATGTTATGTCTTCAAGAAGCAGTCCAATTAAGAAAGAAACGAAGAATTCGACGCTGGTGGGTGCGGCCAGCTTATGAAAATTGAAACACGTATAGTGAGTCTAATACATTGATTCCACACCTGAGTTATTGAGGTATGACAATCTATTGTCTCTTGTGGCGAACCGTTTGCAAAAATACAGTATCAGAGAATCAGTTTCGCCAAGCGAACGCTTAGCTATAACTTTTGAATTTTTAGCAACGGGTGAATCTTAAATCCAACTAAGTTTTCGATTTCAGCGTGGCAGAGCTACACAACATTTTATCTGAAACGTGTCATGTTTTATGGCAACTATATCCCAATTACATCAATATTCCGAATACAGAAAATGAATGGAAGAACATTTCTTGTGAATTCTGGGAGTGCTGGCATTTCCCAAATTGTCTCGGTGCAATCGATGGAAAACACTTTGTGATTCAATGTCCTAGATTATCAGGATCAGAAATTTTAATTACAAAGAAACACGCAGTAGCTTGGTGCTGGCCATATGTGATCCCATTACAAGTTTATATACGTTGATATTGGCAGTTCTGGAAGAGAAGGAGAATCCAGTGTCTTCAAACAATCGAATCTTTTTAAATTTCTGGAAGGTGGCTTACTTAATATTCCACCGCCATGTGCTGTTTCTCGATCTCAAATTGAGCTAACACATGTAATTGTGGGCGACGAAGCCTTGCCTCATGCGACCATATCCAGGACGAGAGAAACAAGTATTATCAAATTCCCAAAAAGTGTACAATTATAGGCTCAGTCGTGCAGGACGAATAATCAAATATTCATTTGGCATTTTAATTTCTCGGTGGCAAATTTTTAGCTCTCCAATGAATGCTGACGTCGAAAACTGTGAATCATACATTCAAGCAGCTCTTGTTCTTTACAATGACTTGAATAGTCACATCACAGAGAATGATTCAGAGCCGCATCTATATATTCCGAATGATTTTGTTGATTTTGAAAACCTGGACGGTTCTACCACTCCTGGTGGTTGGCGCAAGGAAATTGAAGGCACTACAGGTGTTCAAAACATTGGCCGCTCTGGATCAAACATGCATACTAAAGACGTTGCTAAAATTCATAACAATTTCGCAGAGTTTTTCGTGAGTCCAGTTGGTTCAGTTGCCTGACAACACGTAAGTGTCTCTTAAACTCAGATTTTTGACAATTTTGTAAAAACCGATTCAATTATTTTATTTCATATCCTACTTTTATTGTCATTACCTTTTTTGACCGTTATTTTAAGTCTTTGATTGAATTTGAAATTATTTGGGATAATAAGAATATATTAATTATTATATAATTGTATGTTAATAATTTTTATAATTCATTTTGTTCCTTATTTAAAGTGTTTGATTGAAATTGTAATTAATTGCGGGATACTTGGGTTATTATCAGTGGGTTAGTATTAATGACTTAAATGAAATACACGAAAAACATAAAAAATGTTATAAATATTATTTGCCAAATATAAAAGAGAAATGAGTATTGACTTTTGCAAAATTTGTACTTCATTTTGTACGTAATAAGTATTAAGGGTTAGTATAGAATAGAAAAGTTTATAAATCAAAGTTTCAAGATGATGTTGACTGAAGCGTAGTGAAAACGGCTGGAGCTGGTGAAATCATCAATGTTGTTACTGGAGATAGATTTTCCTGATCCTTCACAGTTAGCAAAACTTCTTGAATCTTGCATATTGCGTATCTTCTTTTCCTCACGGACATGGCACAAAGTCCTTCACCAACAGATTTCCCAAAGAGGCTGCTTCTTTTTCTTCTTCAAGTTTATTTCAAGAGTCCTTCTCCGATTGTGTAACAGTTTCAAAGGCAGAGTTTGCTGCCGCAAGGAGCGCTTCTATATTATTTTAAATTTTTGTTTTTCGGAAACGGTGGCCGTATTGGATTATTTTTCTCAGATTAGTCTGCAGATAGAGGAAATTTGTCTCCAGAAACGTTTTCTTCATCTCCAGATGCCTTATTCTCGTTTGCCCGATTGTCCATAAAAATGTTGGAGGTTTTCTCTCTCGTTGAGATGTAGGGATTCAGCCATGACATACTCCACCAAACAACATCTTCCCTTTCTAACTTCTTCATAACCGCTTGCCCACTTTTGGTCACCTTCTTTATACGTCCATGTTTCCGGCGTAAGTATGAGAAGTGACTCTGGAAATCCTCCCCAGCTCTACTTAGTGCTGCCCTAACAGCTTGCCAACATTCTTTCTTCTTCGATATACCCTTATAGTCTTTCGAAGTCAGATAGTACAGATGGTAATAGGCTTGTATTTCGGCTAGAAGAAGTTCATCTTGCTTTAATTTTTCATAAATTTCATCACGAACGTCTACTTATTTTTCAGACAGGGATTTGATCATAGAAGAGGCAGAATTCATGATTCAGAAAACAGTATGTGCGTGTATGTCTAAAAAGGTTAAACTAAATTGAACTAGCGTGTATTGGACTTAATGTGTATACACACTGCACTATCAGCGAGAACATTTGTGTGCGTGTGCATATGTTAGCGGAAATAAGCATAATTAGGATTTATGCATATTTCCTAGGCATTATGCATAATGACTAAGCATTATATATAATGCCTGGAATTAGGCATAATTCTGCCACATATATTTGAGTCAGGTGAGTATGAAGGCTTTTTTCAGTGGACTTTTTAGTTTGTATAGTATTCAGGGGACACCTGTAAATGTAGAGTCTTGTATTGTCGTGGAAAAATACAGTATTTTCAAATTATGTATATTTTGAATACTATATATGAATAATATTGTATATACACATATGTATATAGATATAAATATATAAAATATAGATATAAATACCACTTAATACTATACAGACTAAAAAAATCCACAGAAAAAAGCCTACATACTCACCCGACTCGAATATCTGTGGCAGAATTATGCCAAATGTCTGGATTTAATTCCATAATTAGGATTTATATATAATGCCTAGAAATTATGCATAACTCCTAATTATGCCTATTTCCGCTAACACATACATTTACTGGTCAGTGTATAACACGCGGTAGCGTATACAAGGAGGTATTTGAAAGTAACACACGCACGCGGTTAATACACGTCATTGTAAACCACGCTTAAGCGGCATAGCGTAATATGTCGAAAATCAATAAACAATATGAAATCTAAACCGCTTTCTGTGTAAATTGCTCCATAGCAAATCAACTTTTTGTCGCGCCTTAAGTTTAGTGTCGATAGGACTTAAACCTTTTATACCAGACTTTTTGCGCATCAATATACCGAAAAAAAGTAGAGTTCAGGGAAGAGTTTTGCAAATTTTCATGTAGTTAATTTAAGATGTTTTTTAACATTATCCATTGAATAAATGCTCAAAAATATGTTTAATAAGTAAAAATATGCATTTTTATAATAATCAAAATTTGAAATAAAATTATTTTTTATGTTTTCGGCATAAACAAATATTTTTGTTGTACTTTGTGAATTATTTTATGAAATTAAACAGTACCCGAATCAGAAATTTGTTGAATTTGATAGAAATGTGTAATTTAAAAATTAAAAATTAATAGATTTTGCTCATATTTTACAAAAAAATTCTTTTAAAAAGAGACAAGTATTGAGTCATATATAGACTCTAAAAATATTTGTCTATAAAATACATGCAACTATTATGTAACAGTGTCGCATATATGTTGTTATAATTTTTTTAAATTTCACAGACAAAAATTATTAATCGGAAATATCTTAACTTTGTGAACTAAACTAGTTTGCTGCGTTTTATTTTTCTCATTAGATTACAAAATTGGTATATATAGCATATTAGTATACAAACAACTAAGAATAACATTTATTTATCAAATATTAATGACAAGTGGTATATATCTGATGTGCATGTCATGTTACCTAATTTGGGTTTCATAGAACTATTCCTATATACATATAAAAATACGCATATTTAAATATATTCGTATTATGTCTATTAAGAAAGGCTAATAAGAAAGTACACTAATAGAATATAATTCTAATGTCGTGGACACGAAGCCTGCAACATGTAATTAAAAAATAGACATGTCGATTTTCAATCTTTCAATTATTTATGTAATTAATAATTTATAATTGTCTTTTTATCTAAAACATATGTATACAGTTTAATATTTTTAAATAATTTGCACTTGTAAATAATAAGCACATCTTTTTCGTCTGTTTGCTCTTGATTTCTACTACATTTTTGTTATTTGAAATGACAAACAGCTGAATGTATAAATGTACTAGTAATATTAATGGTAAAAATAATGCAGATAGATATACATGTGTGAATACACACATATTTAAATGTTTACCAAACGTTATTTTAAAGATTAAAACTCAAAGTAATTTTATTTAAATATGTTTATAAATATTTTAATATGTTCGCGCTAAGTTATGGTACTTATGTTTTCTTTTAAATATCTAAAATATTATTATTCAAGTGAATTTTCTTAAATTTCTTAGTTGAAATTGTTATACTTTTTTTTAAATAACGGAAAACTGTATTAAAATAATTAATAAGCTTATCAATAAATATACATTAAATTATAATAATTAAAATGAATACGATATCATTAAAATCATTCTCCTTAAGATTATGATTAACTATTTATCAAAATAATTATTAGTTAGATTTAATGTAGTTGGTATATATATAGGATGTATATTTTTATTAATTATATATTTTTGATTAATTAATATGTACCTATATATACCCGAAATAAATGTTTCACTTAAATAATTTATATGTTCTGAAATCAATGTTCGATGTTTTTAAAATTAAAAATCATCATGATACGAATACTATTATTCTACTTAAATAAATTACATACTATTAATATTAATTTTATTTGTAAGTTATTTTTATATATACAAAGAGAGATCAAATCTGTTGTAGTTATTTATATTTCTACCCAGTTGGATACGTCGCCTTTACCATTGGAACGAAAAGGGACGTTTAGTTACATACCGTGTTCTCAGACAAAATAAGGAAAAACCTTAAATAAATTCATTGATATATGGAAACAGAATATGCGCTTGGGCATTCTTCAATCGATACGGCAATGAATTCGTTGATCAGATCGACAAACAGATGTTCCATACATCTCATATGGCAGTCCTATGTTCATCAAAACCATGCATGAATTTTCCCACTTATCGCAAATAATTTGGTCTCTTTGTTATTAGACATATTAACAGAAATCTTTGATTAGTTTAAATTAGTAGTATTATCTGATGAAGTGATATGGATATTACCAGATGACGAATAATATCAACAATTTTTATTCTATTCAAACTTACCCGCTTGTCAAAGTTACAGTCGCAACTTGAAGAAAGAACTTTAATGGCAATTGTACCGCTTGATAAGGACACTTTCTATGTGTTTGTGCTCTCATCAAACTGCTGCTTCCCTTCTTCTACATACATGACATATCCAGCAAGGTGGACTTTACATAAATACAATTCACGCATTCTCTATCGTCAAAGGATGATGTTCTTCTGTCCAGTCAATAATGACTACTTCATTCTGCGTGACATTATACTAAAGCAACCTTGTTCAATCGAGTTCTACATAGTTGAGATCTGACGCTTGGGCATTATGTGATGTAACGTTCAATTTATATATTGTAGACTACAACTTCTTTCATTAACTGAAGTATACTGAGACGTTTATATAAACGGTAGACATTTAACTGCAAAGGAGAATTAATAAGATATGAAAATTATATTTAAAATAACGCATGATTAGATAATTTGGTTACAAATTAATATTTAGAAACAAATACTGATTCTTAAAAGTGCATATGTCTAAAATTCTAAAAATAGACAGCTTTTCTATTTCAGAATATCTTTAATTCTAATAAGTATACTGAAAAAAATGCCCGAACTACTGCGATTCATTATTCATGTTTTATTTATACTTAATTACTTGGCATCGGACTTAGATGCAATATGTTTGCTTTATTTTAATCAGAATGCTAAGCACAGAAATAAAATTTAGAGTAGGTACATAGAATCGATATTTTTTAAATTTGATATTATATATGAAATATTTCATCAAAACTATATTTGAAATATATATCTTATAGGGTAACATGTTTTCAATTTTAGAATAATTCTATTTAAATGAAATTATTTTAAAAGAGCTTTTAAAGATTATAATATTGAAACTGTTTGTTAAATATTTGTTAATGTACATACAACACCCAATTATAGCAAATAAAAGAAGTTATTAATTTAATCTTTACTGCTCCAAAATGAATATTCACATTTAAAAAAATTAAAAAATTTAACAAAATACCGTATTACATTTATAGAGACTGAACAAAAGCTTCATTATAAATTTAAATAGTTGTAGAAAAGTAGAAACCAAGTTTTTTTATTCATCGAAAGAATTAATATACCAAAATACCAAAATCATAACACATACCAAGTTTATAAAAACATTATTTTCTTATTGTACAACTAAATTTGAGGGTAATATTCCTGCCGTTTCTAAGTGACGTATAAGCTCGCTTATAGGCATTACTTTGTCACAAATATTTAATGAACACTATTTACTAATTCAGCCTTATATCTCGCTATAGGGGCTTTCACATACAAATATGCATTTACATTTTTGTGCAAAATATGATTTTACAATAAAATATCACGTAATACTACATCATTTTTAGATCATTTTAAAACAGAAATTTTTCTATACAATATAAAGTAAGCGAGTTTTATTTGCATAATTAGTTGGAATTTGACTTTTGAGCTGAAACAATAATAGTAGTTCTACCGAAATTAAAACTTACTTTTTTTATGTTTGATGCTATAAAAGTGTTCCTATATGCATAAACGTTCATATATATATATATACACTAATGTATATTCCTTCCTTCATATATATGCAGAAGTCACAAATTAAGCTTGAATATATAAAGTCGGATAAACTGTCATGTACAAAAGACTTAAAAAGCAATGAAAATGTTCTTCCATGCATGCTTCTTGTTCAATGTTCTCGTGTCTCGTGTGGTTCAGCATAGTTTTATATTCACACAAAAATTAATATCTTTTATATTGAAATAATATAACATAATATAATTTAATATGTAATATACCTATAAATATTTATTTAAATTCTACACTTGAACAAATGCCCATATCATCGAAAACTTTGTTAAATATTATTATTACATAATACGTGACAATTGATCTTCAAAGTTAACAATGTTATCAATTTTCTGAATTAACTATTAAATGAATACTTTAAAGTATTTCTATTAATAGGTGTCCACATTTTTCATATTGAACTTTTAAAAAATTCATTTAATTTTTATATTGACAAGTAGCTGTTAAAATTTACATGAAAAGTTCTAACTTTGTAAATATAAGGAATCGTTTATATATATTAACAAGTATTACATGAGCCAAAGTTTTAATTGTAAAAAGTAACATTTTTGAATTATGAATATAAGCAATATAACAGTTAACTGTTTAAAAATTATAAATTTATATTAAATTAAGCTATAACACATGTTAAAATCACTTTAACAATTATAATCACACTTCGTTTAATGCTCATTATGTATTTTCTCTTATTATATATTAAGCGCATATTTACATTAATACATATTAACGTTTTGTAAAATTCAACATAATAATCGTATTCTAAAAACTGTAAAAAGTGAACATTCCGATGATAAAAATATGAAATGGTAATATTCTCATTTAAACATAAATGTATGGTTTTATGAGAGGTCTTTAATTATAGAATATGTGTAAGCAAGGCAATGTAAAATAGATTTTAATGACTATGGATTTCATATTTTCAACTTTAAGTGCTTAGCATGTATTACATTTTTCTTCATGTCCTAACATTCTGGTGGCTATAATTAACTAATTTCGATGTACAACCTAGATATACGAACATAAGTTTATTTTAAACTAAGCGTATAATAAGTCTATTCCTATAATTATATAGTTAAGAATTTATATCCATGTGAACTAGAAAATAAAATAAAAAATAAAATAGGTATTTAAAAGAAGCCGTTTTGATTAAATGCAATTACACGGATATTCTCAGAATGTCCTATCACGTTAAGAGTTTACGAGAATGTAGAGCCATTTCAGATATTAGAACTTTGAAATGAGTGGGCCGAATTTATGTGACTTCTTCATTGGAATTGTTTTGTTTATTCTTTAATACTTTATAATATATATAAAATCCATTTTAATTTTAATGGCAATAAAAAAACCAATATTTCACACATTTCAAATAAATTGGAAAAAGTATTACATTTAATATGATTATGTTCCTTTATATATATGTATATAAAGGTATATTTATATATGCCTAAGGGTGAACTGGAAAATAAATTAGTACTTCAATACAAATTTTAATCATTAGGGATCAAATTAAAAATAAAATAAATAAAGAAATAGTATAAAAATTAGATAAAAGAATCGTTTTAGTTTTCATATGTCTAATGTATATATCACAATTTAAAATTTAATAAAATCATTAAGTACAACTGTGTAGATCTTCTTATTCATAAACTATTATTATCAAATTTGCCTATGATTTTTAGACTATAAAGACAATTATTATCTACCACTTTTATCATTATCAATTATTTTTACCCTAAATGTTTTTATTAGTGCAATAAAACATGTATTTTGACGCACAGACAATTATTTTAAATTCAGCGAATAACTGCTACTTCTTGAGTTAAGTAGTCTAGTAGTAGTAGTAGTAGTAGTAGTAGTGTACCTTCAGCACTAACCATTTTTTAGATTCATACAACTTAAGCCAATAGACACCAATTTTTAATTTTCGCTCAACAACCATTATCTAAGCACCCAAAATTATTATTATTCATTAATTAGCTTTTATCTAGACACAAATACACATTGTTTAATCCAGAAAATATTGATCATACACATTCTTTAGAGTCATAAATAACCATTATCTAAGCGCATTATTAATTTTCAAGATTCCGGAAATAATCAATACTTTTCGACGCTAAAACAGTTTTTATTTTATTTTCAGAAAACATTCATTATACAATATTTGCTTAAACATCCCACAATTCCACAACGTTCTTAGTAGGTAAATAGTCTCCTAAATACTTATTTATTCCGAATTTAAATATATTTAAGTGACTATATACGAGTTTATATTTAGATTCAGATTAAATAAGTATTTAGGTAAATATATGGACTTTTTAGAAATACAAATATCAAACAGTTTTTAAGGTTTATTTAATCCCAGTTATTTATGATCCTATATATACAGAAATATTAGATCTAAACAATCTAAAAATTCAGTAAATCATCAATACTTCACAGACACCGGAATTTTTAATAGATTCAATAAAAATGTTGTCTTATAGGCACCTAAAAAGTTTTAAACTATTTTAGACTACTATTTTTTAAATTTAGAAATTTGTGAAACATTATTTATTTGACTCACATACAATTTTTGGAATTCAGAACAAAACTTTTTTAATCTTAAACGGATTTCTTTGACAAATTTGTAATAAGTCGTAAATTGTGGTAAATCAACCTTTTTGATTTATTTTATAAAATACAGTTACTTATGAAAATATAAATGTTTCCTAATAAGCACTATGAGTGTCTTTCTCATATTAACTAATCTTTATGTTTTAATAGTTGTTAATTTTCTTCAAAATATTATCATTTCTCGTCATATTTTAAATTTTGCTCATATATTATAATTAAATAGCACAATATATAGTACAATCGAGGAGTATACTATTATATAGAATTATGTAGTTCCTGAAAAGCAAATAGTTTGTTATTTTTGTTGTTGCGTTATTTTTTAAATGAAATTCATTGAGTGATGAAAATTAATTGTTTGTGTAGCACGCAATAACTTCGGTTCAATATAGGTATGACTAATTTATGAAAACCTCATTTTAAGATATAATATATATAGTTAATTTCTATTTGCACAATATACAATATACAATAATAATAACTTTTACCATCAAACTTGCCAACATTTACCGATGACTTTTTAATGAACATCAAAAAAAGGAAATGTCTAACTATTGTACTTCATCCATACAGATGAAAACTCTGCATTTCAAAAATGGAGGTTTGCAACCAATTTTGAGTAAGCAGAAAGTATAGATGTAATAATTTGAATATCGTTTATTAATACAAATTATTTCCTAATGTTGATATTATTAAAATTAACTAATTTACTGATATTTTTTCTAGTAGCACATCAAAACATAAAAAAACTTACATTAAAAGTTCCCGAAGAACATTATATTGATTGTTTAAATCGTGAGTTGAATGGGTTCGTCACAATAATTATTTACGTAGAGGAATAATGGAGTGCAAAATGGTACTTTATCTAGATCCAATCCTACTTTTAACCTATAATACCATCTTTATTATTAACCATTTTTTGTCAGATTTTTTTGCAATAAGGTTTTTTAGCAATCATTTTCAACTCTATAAGGCATCTTAAATTATAGACGAAATCTTTAGTGCTCAAAGATAGACTGAGAAGTTTCCATTTTAGCTATATAGAGTTATTGCTTCAAAGTAGGATTAATTTCATACACAAACATTATCAAATGTTTGTAGTAAAATAAGCAGATCGAAACATATTAAATAATTGTTAACTAAGTAATATACCGCTAATTCTCCTTGTAAATATTCTAAAATTGTATACATATATACAAAGCTACTCAGATTTCATTATCCTATATAGCAAGACAAAATTATACTTACACTATATAAATCAAAATGCACAAATTATTAAAAAGGTATTGTTAAATGATTTTTTGTGTTCACATATGTATAGAAATATATATCAATATAATATGTATATATATATATGTATTAAACAATTAGTATTAAATATATTATAGTACATATACATTATAATATAATATATATTATTGTAGAGTTATATACATGAATAGTTTTAAAATTGAAAAAATAAAAACTTTCGTGAATGATGTTTTACCTTACTGAAGTACTTGTATATAAGTTTCATTCCTCTAGCATTATCAGAAGAGTGCTAATATGCTGGATGCCTAATATTGACACATTATTATATATGAGATTTAAATACAGGCTTAAAGGTTCAAAGGTTTAAATAACACTCAACTCAATACTGATAATATTGAGCAATAAGAAATCCCACACTTTCCAGTAAATAAAAAATTGTTTAATTCTTCTGACAAAAAATAATACCTAGTGACCATAATGTCAGAAAATTAAGTTCCTATACTTGCTTGACTATAATAATGCGTGACTTCAAATAATATTTTAGTCGTAAATATTCTGAACTACATATTTATAAACTGCTGTATGAATAAACTAAAGTATTAGTTATAAGTATAATTTACTTATTACTTACTTAGTATAGAGGGTGGCCAGTAAGTCACCGCCCCTATTTTTAAAAGTAAAACCAACATTATAATATAAGAACAGTTATTGATTATTGAGACATGATTATAAAATAATAAACAAAGTGATACAAGATATTACCAACAAAATAATTAACAAACCAATTTTTACTGTATTTTGTGTTCAAATTGTTTACCATCTTCACTTATACATGCCTGAATTCTTCCTCGGAGTGAGTCACAAATATCCCGA
>JAYRBW010028216.1:0-12299 GCA_036023295.1 Invenusta paracnida
GATTAAAGTCAGCCTACGGTTTCGATTTACACAAGTAGATAGAGTTGATCGTCCCTTTATATAGTATCTCCCTGATGTTTTATTATTTTATTATTTTTAGATACAAAGTATCTCTTAAATAGTAAATGTGGTATTAATAAGTTTTATGATTCTAATCTAGCTGATTATATATAAAATTTAAATAAATTTAAAAACAAAATAAAATTATTAAAGTTTCGATTAATAAAAATTATAAAGAAATTTAATAATAACTTATAAAAATAATGTTACTTATTTCTTACCTATTTATGCCAACTTCATTGAAATATAATCAACCAGTCACAACTCTATGTTTACAAATTACTTTATGTAAAGAGTGGAATCATATCGATTAGAAACTTATAGGACGTACATTATTCAATTAGCAGAAAGTATTTCAGACACATTCTTTATCACATTTATTGAATTATTTATGTACAGAACTTGATTTAAACGCTTAACTAATTGATATTAATAGGTATTATTATCAGATGTTAATTTAATTAATCCTATGAATCCATTTTTTAGATAATATTTAATTATAGTGATTTAATGAACATTTTGTACGAAATTTCATTTCGATTGATTCTTTTTTAATAGTACATAGTAAAAATGAGCGAAATATTTATTTTTTAAATTAACAGAAGTTCTTAAAGCAAATAAATGACAAAAATAATGAAGGATGACATTTCAATATTACTTAATTACATTTAAGTATTTTGAACCATATACTGTTTAAACTATTAAAAGTAGTATACATTTATTATACCGATTTATTATATATAACTGCACACAATTTTTTGGCATTGGAATGAAATAGGTTGCTATCGCTATCGGGACATGATCTTAAAAGCGCACTTGCTTTAAAACGGCAGGGCAAAACCTACCTTAAAGTGGCCGTATCCTAAAGCGGTCTTATCCTAAAGCGGCCTTATCTTAAAGCGGCCTTATCCTAAAGCGGCCTTATCTTAAAGCGGCCGTATCCTAAAGCGACCTTATCCTAAAGCGGCCTTATCTTAAAGCGGCCTTATCCTAAAGCAGTCTTATACAATCGTGCACCTATGTTATAGCGGCCTACTGTGCGCGCGCACTTTTACATTAACGACAAAAGAACTTATGTAAAAGCGGCCTTAATGTATCGCGCACCTATGTAATAGCACAGTCTGTTATAAGAGCGCAATGTAATAGCACAGTCTGTTATAAGAGTGCAATGTAATAGCACAGTCTGTTATAAGAGCGCAATGTAATAGCACAGTCTGTTATAAGAGCGCAATGTAATAGCACAGTCTGTTATAAGAGTGCAATGTAATAGTAAAGCGGCACTTTCAAGGATTATGTGTGTATTTATAATTCAGGTGTATGGGAATAATATAAACAGGCCTTTATTATTGCAATATTAATATATTACTATTTTCATTATAGTCAAGGTGCGCTTTTGTATCATGCCACTTTAGAATAAGTTTTCATTCTTGGGCTTTGCCGCTATTACGAAAGTGTGTGCTTACATAAGTGTGCCGCTAATACATAAAGCCTCTTTAAAGTCAGTCACTGTTGCATAAGTTTTCCTATTTTCAGCAAACCTATTGTTTTCTTTGAATGGGTCTAATAAGGTCTTTCGTGCATTTTTATTCCTTCTTATCAAGACAGTCTTTCCTATCGGTACATCCTATAAGCACTGTCCTATAAGCACTATAACAATAAATATTAATTAATATATGTTTACTAGTATACTTTTTATTAATATATTAATCGTATTTTTAGTTATGATATTTATTAAATAATTAATCTGTTAATAGTCATATGCCTCTGAATTGCTATGGCAATTTGTGTGGCAATTGCTATATGCCATGGCAACCATGTACAAATATGTAAATATGTACACGACGCCCATAATTTAAGTAAATGGGTGCCTTAATTTTTCTTATATATAATATATAACATCAATAAAGTTTAAGTCTTTCAGTTTTTATAATAAATATTTCTTGTATTATGCTAAGAATAGTTGACATGTTCGTTAATTAAGTGGCATAAGAATACTTTCCAACCATAATTATGTTTATTTTTTATTTTTTTTTATTTAATAGAATAATTAATTGTATTAATAACGAATAACGAATATAAAAATAAATTTTATTAAAGTTAAAATACCATTTTGATTTAACATGAAAATTTAACAAAATTTATTTTATTTTTATTAAAATCAAAATCAAAATTTTAATTATGTATATATGTAAAAATGGACTACAACCGTGTTATATAATGATCTGTGATTAATGTACCTCACACACACCATAACGCTTATCAGAACATTGATTTAGTTTAGAAAAGAGGAAAAGGAAGACTTTGAAATTCATATTATATATACAACGCACTTATGAACGATAACAATTGTTCACACTTATTTAGTATTTGTCTGTTCTGCCACACGTTTATGCAATACACACGAATATAATATTATGTGAAATAATACGACACATAAGAAATGTTTATAATTACATAAATTATATATTTAATATTTAATAAATAAATGTACAAAAGTGCTTGAGTTGAATATAATCTAGTGATACATTAAACACAATTAGAAAGTAAGTCCACTTGGCAAGTTTATACAGTATCTGGAAAACCAGGAAAGAATTTTTGTGCAGTTAAATAAGTAACTGTATGTTTTGAATAATAGTACAAAAATACCTGTATTACTGATTAAGTAGCTAGATTGTAATTCGAATTTATATCGACATTAAAAGAGGATTTATTTGGCTCTGTTGTTCGCAGTTTTCATGTGTGAAAGTTATAGAGATTATTGACATTTTCAAAATCAATATTAAAGGCAAAGAATTTTGAAAAATCCGCTATATATTTCCCTTAAGTGTTATCGGCTTAACGGTGGAAGATATATAATACAATAAATATTTACATTATAGAAATAATGACATTGAAAACAAAAAATAATTATGTGGAATGAATTAGAAAGACATAATTACGTTGATGGCATGCTATGTATATAAAAAAGACAGTAAAAAGCACAATTTAAAAAATTCGCAATTTTTAAGGAATATATTAAAATGTTTGAAGATACCCCTCAGATGTTTTAAAGTGCAACTAACCATCATAATGCATTAGTCGTTGTATTACAATTGACGGAATGATGAATTTAAAAATAGTTCCTAGTTTTGTTGTGTTTTTTATATTGTAGTAGGTACTAAATTATGAATTGCTCTTTTTGAGGAAATCGAACCTTTTATATCGTGATTGGAGGAGTTGATTTAAATGATACACTTTCTCAATATTTAGAACATTGTACAACCATTACACCACATTTTAAAACGAATTCAGATGGAATTTAATGAACACAAATAAAAATATATCAATTTATCATTATATATACAGCTATTTGAATTATTATTATATATATATTATTATATCATACTTTTTGAATCCACAAACCACCTCATTAAAAACTGAGATTTTAAACAAAAATCTAAAAGAGCACAATCAAGTTTTCTTTTAATATGAAGCTTTGTGTTGGTTTATTGGAGTGAGTTATATATTATTGAAGGCCATATTTTAAGATATTTTACAGCAGTGATATGACCTATATAACAGAGACATCATTTAAAATCGCAGGAAAACCTTTTCATGAAAGACAATTAATAATGGCTACTATTTAGCTATCCATGTAATTCTTAATCACTAAAATCATTTAAAACATTTAAATGTTATTAAATTTGTGTAAGGAATAATTTTGGAAGTGGGATGATAATTACCTTTTTAGACTCAAAAACATATTATATAATACACGACCGTAATTGTGTAAAAGACAGGAAGAAGATGTGGAGATTTACTGATGTTCTACTCTTTTATCTGATATACCTACCACGTTAGTCTACAAATAACAAACATTTTATGTACAGCGAAATAATTGCTCTTTTTGGCTGGCGCTAAGCAACTTTTCAACTAATCCGCTATAACACAGTACTAAAGTTACATTATTTACAGATGACTACACTGGTTAAGCGTTATATTTACGAAATTTTACCCACGTAATCTGCCTATAATCCGACGTAATTTAGTGCTTGCTCCAAAGCATTTCTGAAAGCAAAGTTTTGTTATTAGCTGCAATTGTATCCACTATACGAGAAAAAAGTGTTAAATTATTGGAGTGAATGAAAAAGAAAAATGCACAGACAGCACAGGAAAGTATTTCAAAAGTTAATGAGCGTTAAACCTATATTTCCTTATCTGATTAAATGTATCTCCTTTTATGCTTAATTGTGAGCTTTTTTTAGGAATTTTAATTCCAAATTTGGAAGCTATATATACGGAATGGGTCAGAGAGGGAGGATTTTAGCTCAATATCTGAGATCATAATATGGTACTGTAAAGCTCTCCTCAATACAAGGCTACTAGGGAGAAAGATTTATCTAGTAACAGACGACGTCATCGGATTGTTCGTCGTGCTGGTGGGTGTTCTACTTATTCGTCGCGACGTCTTCTTGGTGTCCTGGTCTTGACTAGCACGGAACTCCTGCCACAAGGCTTGGCAGTACTCAGGGAAGCTCCGACCCCCTATTAAGAAGGTCTTGATTCTGAGTCCACCATCAGTCGCGGCCAGTGCGCGTGTGACTTCGGCCTCAACACGAGGCAGTTCTTTGAGAAGGCGCTTCCGTTCTTTGTCCGTTTTAAGGAGGATTCCGCCCCGATTGCCGAGGATTGCGGGGTCCTTTGATATGCATAATTAAATAAAATTAGCCGCGTAAATAGAATAAGTAATCGATTCGTGAGAAAAATCGTTCATTGTAGGAATAATTAGGTAAACAAAATAAATTTAACAATATAACAAAGTGTAAGGAGCGGTAAAGAGAATATTTATTGTTTCAATTTATATTGTTTTCGCTATTCTAAGCGCATAATTTAATATTTCAAATATTTTATTCTTAAGAAGCTAACTGTCTGTAACAACGAAACATTAAGAAATTCCAACAATTATATACAAATGTTATTCCTGAAATCTCAGATATTCTATTTACGTGTTCACATCAAACCTTTACTTTATCTCGTATTTACATACAATTATACGTACTTATCACAGTAAAATGAATATCATACTATCGTACTAGCTTATGATAACATGCTTCGCTTCATACAGTATGTTCTATAAGTTCCTACCACATAGAGAAAAATAGATTTTATGAAATGAATATATTAACAACTATCTATGGCGTTGATAATTAATTCATATATATTAATCATTAATAATTTAAATATTGCTCAAAAATTAATTATTTGAATTGAAGATCCCATTTCGTAAAACAAATGAAACAAACTAGGATTAATAGTTAAATGTTGCAAATTTAGAAATATTTCATATAAAATAATGTATACAATATTTCTGTTATTTAAACGTACGTTATCTTTGACAATTACAAAAAATATTAACGGAATTTTAATCTAATTATATAACGTCTTTTATAAAGATCTATGGAAGTATAATATGCAAGTTATAAGTTTTCGTAAAAAGTTCACCATTTTATTAGTTATTATTAACAAATTATAATATCAGAAGGAATTATATCAAATAAGTTGAATTATCCCTTTATTGAACGTCACACTTTTTATCGGATACATTTTATAATTCGGTTTCCCAAACAATCAATATACGGCAACCAATACCTTCATCCGTGCTTCGACCTCGAGATACTGTTCCCAGAGAGTCTGATAACTCGCAACAGTGTCATAGAGGCCTGCGTGTTCCGAGTAAACCTCGCGGAGACGATCGATTTCCTGTTCCAACTGATTCACCACCTCTTCACTGTCCAGCAATTGGTTGTCGTGTTTATCGGAGGCGATCTCGGCTGGCAACTCCTGGAAACACTTGCGGGCGAGTTGGAGAGCTTCGTGTCGCAGGTTGGCAAGGTAGTCAGAGATCTGCTCCCACTTAAGCTCCTGACAACGGTCGACTTCAGCCTATTTAATGTGTGTGTTGGTGTGCATATGCTGTCATTAGAAATCTGAATTAATAGGAAACTTACCAGAAATTGTTTAAAATGTTTAAATTATCTTGAATATTACAATAATTTTATAAATTAAATTAATGCACTTTTTGTAAATTAGAAAACTGTGTCACATATATTATGTAAGATATTTTTATTAATTACAGAAAATTAGGAAGACTTATTGAATAATTGAAATAGCAATTTTCTTTTAAAAGTATTTTCTAATTTTTTCATTTTTATTATTGTTAAACAAAATGATAAATTAAAATATAATGTAATACAGTACAGTACAGTACCAGCAAATTCCTTATTAAAATAAATAATGAAAATATTAATTTTATTTCTAACATATTATTACACAAAATTATTAATCAAAAAATACTACAAGCAAATTTGTAGTAAAATAATAATTGTTAATGCTTGTTTTTAGAGTATAATTTATCTGTATTTAGCGTAATAATTTTAGTCGAGTATAATTATATAATAATGACCATTGATGTCGTACATTGTTAATAATTATTACTATAAATATTATATTAATTCAGATATTCATGATTTAATTAACAAATGACAAAGTAAATACCTACCTGCAATCCTTCTAAAGAAGTCGGTTTGTAGCCAGGATTCTCCCGCAAGACTCGCTCTCGCTGATTCGCTGGCACGTCAAGTCGAGTCCACATGCCGGCTAGGTAGGCGCGCAACTCCTCACAACTCCCCACCAACATGGCTTTCTGTTTGACCATTCTTAGGCGCCACTCCTGCAGCCGGTCTAGCGTACCGGTTGTCATAGTTACTGGAAGGATTGGCGGTGTCACAGACGACACTGACGCTTCGGTGGAAGGAGAAGCTGGCGTCGACGGGAGAGAAAGAATAGCCTGCTCAAAGTCGTCAGCGGCAGGATAAGCGATGTCGGCTGCTATTCGAATAATGTCTACTCGAAGAGCGTTGAATTTAATGAGTGCCGCCTGATAGGTGGACTCAAGGTCACGAAGTTTGTCACCAAGGTGACGTAGTTCCTCTTCGGCAGGAATTCGGGCGATTAACTCTATTATTGTTATATGGGATGTGTGTGAAGAGAAACTATATTGGTATTACTTCATATATATAACCAATAAAATAAAACGCCTAATGAAAGTCTTTTAACACAAGGTAAGCTCTAAAATAGTATTTTGACAATAAAATATGGAATTAACTTATGCTACATTATTAATGATAACATGTACTGGACTCAAATATACTTCTTAAGAACTACATATACAACATTTTAACGTTAAAAAATTAATTAATATTAATTAAACTATATGGGTAAATTTTTAGAATAAATTCATCAAATTTAGGGTAAAACTCAACAAATATATAGTGTGTAGATGCACTGCATTTATTTTGATCTTGTTTGATAATATCACGTTGAAATTAGTTTAAATAGAACATTCAACTATGCAATTAAAATGAAATGCAATGAAAAAAGATAATCTAATCGTTAGGATTAGTCAGAAATAAGTTGTCAGTTTCAGAAATATTTCACAACAAACCTTGAGTGCCATTTTCTTCTGTTGTAGAAGAGCCTGCGGGAGTTGAATTCGATTCTGACGCTGGTGGCGGTGGTGCAGGGAAGTTGTGAAGCACGGTTGTGACATCAGCGATGTCGAGGCGAGCACAGAGCTCCACAACTTGATGGTACATGCTTGCATAGTTCTCCCTCCGACTTCGTTTTACCTCGTCCATTTCCGACATCTTGCCCTCGAGTACCTATTCAAGCGAAATATTTGAAAATTTTGTCAAACAAATGTTTTGATTACTTTGTCAGATAATCCTGTAACACGTATAATACGAAAAAACGTTACCTACATTTTACTAAATTCTATTTGCACTTAAATAATCAGATTTTTCGTAATTAAGTAATAGAATACATTACAAGCATCAACCTCAGAGACCTTAGGTACAAGCTGATTTGAATACATTACATATAAAAATTCACTTCAAGTTGTTTAAAACTCAAGATATTTAGGTTTTCCATGTAGCTATAATAAAACGGCTCACGGTAGAATTTTTATAACATGGATAGTATAGGTGCATATATAGTTGTTTCCCTTTTTGTAACATGGATAGTATAGGTGCATATATAGTTGTTTCCCTTTTTATAACATGGATAGTATAGGTGCATATATAGTTATTTCCCTTTTTATAACATGGATAGTATAGGTACATATATAGTTGTTTCCCTTTTTATAACATGGATAGTATAGGTGCATATATAGTTGTTTCCCTTTTTATAACATGGATAGTATAGGTACATATATAGTTGTTTCCCCTTTTATAACATGGATAGTATAGGTACATATATAGTTGTTTCCCTTTTTATAACATGGATAGTATAGGTACATATATAGTTGTTTCCCTTTTTATACGTAGATTGGATATCTTAAAAAATGACGTTACAATTTGAAGAAGTAATTTTGTGGTAAAAAATATAGATCCTTAATAAATAATTATTAATTTCTACGACATGAAAGATTATAGTAAAAATACAATATTTTTTCTATAATAATATGTAATTGAGTTGGGGAATATACTTAGTTTTTTTAAATATTATAATGTTGACCCTAAACTCAAAATACACAATATTCTTAGTAAGTATCCTTGGAATAGGTAAATATTTTGATTTGATTTATTAAATCAATTCTGATCAAGTAGAAAAAGATATACTATGGACCTGTATGAGCTCATAAGAGGAGAGACCACGAGGCGGGAAAAAGGGTGGAAGTTGGAGGGACTGGCCGACTTCGGCGATGTCCCGTTTCATCGTGTCCATCCTAGTCTCCAGATCAATGCGATAGGTGTTCTCCTCTTGAATCACCGTTACCAAAGTCTTCTGAATTCGCTCTGCAATCCCCCGACACCTTCGATTGCGCTCCTTGTCATCGTATCCTGCACAGCAAAATAGAGAGGGGGAGAGTTAAAAATAGCACGAACATTACAGTTATAAGTAATTATAGAAACGTCAAACTAGTGATAACTCACCCAATTTTTTCTAATCTATATATGACAATCCCCCCCACGAAATGGTAATTAAAATAAACATAAAATACTACTTTCTGTAAGCTGATACAATATATGTATAAGAGATATTAGGATTTTTAATGCAAATTTCAACTTCTAATTTTAGATGGCTGGTTTTATTCCGTCAGCGAAAATGTTTAAGTTTTTAGTGTGTTGATTTAACTTTATATAAACATATTTCAAGCTCTCTAGCTCTTCCCCTCTCTTTTCTTTCTTCAATCATTGATCGATCGATAATTCAAGCAAAAATATAGTCAATACCGAAAGATGGCTTTAGGAAGGTTGGGAAATGACATACTTTACGACAGCTCTCTTAACTACGCATTCGAATTTGCCCATTATTTTTTTCTATTATGCGTAAACCGGTTTTATAAGAAATCTATTTCTAGAAAAAACGTCAAGTCGATTATTACCTACTCTGTTATGTATATTTCTCTTTGTACATATATATATTATATGAATTGAAAACCAATATTCCTGTGTGTCTGTTTGATATATATATATACATACATACCTAGGTGTGTGGGTGCTATTGCCTATATACCAGTTGATTGTTTTTTGCTATTGATTTTTAATATTGAAAAAGGATACTGTAAGCTGTGTTGTAATGATAATGCCGTTATTTGACTCAAATGTATGGGGACATTGATGGCTTAGTCATCATATTAATAAAAGTATTTTAGGCCGAAACGTGTTAAAAATATAATAGTCAGAATTATTTCTGTTATGGCTTAATTTTGAAATGAAGTATTTTGAAGTTATTTTCTAAAAAACGAAAATATCTAGTTCCTCCAGATTAAAATATTATAATATATATCGTAAGAAAAATATAATTGTATGGACGATTGATATATTCTTCGCAGAAAAGAGGAAAACAAATTTTTATATTTTAAACTGTTTCGTTATTTACTTTTCAGGCTGGGATGAGATTAGATGAGAGGATTTGGAATATATGTGTTCTGGCTTCATATGAGGGTAAACAAAATTAAGTTATTGTACAAATAGAATTGACCATTCGATTGAAGAGGATACTTTCCAAACTTATAAACTTACCAATATACTCCCAGATATTTTCCAGTTCATTGAAACTTGTTTGCAAGTTGGAGGATATTTCTGACGCAAGTGATGACGTCATTATGCCCAAGATGTACCGTTAAATTGTTAATATCTATATATTTATCTGCCTGTCTGTCTAGCTGCCTGTTTGTCGATTTCTCCTCCTTCACTCGCCTTTCTAAATGATTTGTCACCTCCGCGTATTTTGTGAAGTCTGAAAGAACGAATGAATGGGAAAGAGAAACCATCATAATCTATACATTCAATCTAGACAATCAATACATTTATGAATTCATTTTACAAAAGATGTCTGGAAATTATTTTGTGACTGAATAATGTCTGGACTGTAACAATTTTACTAAAATATTCTACGTTTACAAATCTATGAATATATAAATATATATGCATATAAATTTATCCTAATAAGAAAAGAATCATTTTTCATATAATATAGTAACTAATCAATATTTATACGGAAAAATAAGATTTGTCCTATTTGGGCTTTACTCATATTTGCAATAACGTAAATCAGTAAGCTTCTGTGTACGTACAATTAGTGATAATTACAATTGTTAATCTCGCAGTGAGAAAACGTATGCATAATATTATTCATTCGCGGATACATACAAATATATTACTGCATATAGTGTGTAAAGCATTTTTTAAGTTATACATATGTAGTTTGAAAAGATAATAATCATGCAAAATGAATTGGAACGAATATGATTATAAAATTAAATTCATAACAAATATTGAAAACTGATTTCGCAAAAAAATAGCTTAATAATTTAATTGTTTCGAATGAATCAGTATTTTAATGTTAGATTACTTTTTTCAAAACTGCAAAAAATATATCAAAATGCCATTTTAAATCGGAATCAATATGTACCTACATAATAGGTGTAGGTATATATTATTAAATTCAAGACAAAAGGTTATCAAGGTTATACTATATCCAGGCTGCATAATATGATATTACCACTTGAGTGTGTAAAGAATAATGTATAATTAATTATATTTGCAGCTGTTGAAATCTATTAGACCGGTTATAAAGAAGCTCGAAACGTGTTTCAGATCAGAATTTATTCTTAGAGTCGTCTACATACGTTCATAATTATATGTGCTTTCAATCGATTTTTGTATACTGGATCTATTGAATAAGATTGATCAATATACCCACAAGAGGCTAGATATTATTAATGTATAATATGTTTTGAGCACTTACATAATAGTATGGAGTGTTCTTTCTAGTCAAAATATTAGTACATAAAAGGTTAGTTTACACATAGGTTATGACTGCACGCTAACATGTAAGTATATAAACCTGCATGTATGTGAATATAGTATATGTAGTTGCATGTAGTGTTTGAGCAATAAGTGCCAATTGCACATTTTATGACGGTCTGTACATTCCAAAGTTTGTGCATAAAATATATATGCGTTGAATAATTTGGCTAATATAACACTATTTTAAACGTCTTAAGAAGTGTTAAGTGTGCATAGTTTTCCCGAAGGAGATATATATAATATTTAAGTTAATATCTCGAAGAATAAAATAAACCTTTAAAATAATTATTAATGATATCTCTTAGAAATACTGCAACTTGCACAATAAACAAAAATATATTAGACGAATTTTTGAATCCTGTTTTGATCATTTTAATTCATTTATTTAATAGGGGGTTATAATTAGAGGCTCTTTAATTTTTATAAATAAATATATTTTACACGTACACTTAAAAGAGAATAAATAACCTAGACAGTGTGAATATTGTGTTTCTTCAAACAAAATGAAAATATATAATGTTATATATGGTCAGAGTTACAGTTTTTATATTCTTGATATATATAACCAGTTGTGCAGAAACGAATTATCGAATTAATATCAATAATTAATCACTCCATGAATTGAACTTATTGGTCACAGAGTAATTACACCTATAAAGTTTAGGCTCTCATATGTATCACGCAGTGAATTTTCGACAACAGAAAATCGTTGTAGCTTTATAAATTATATATATATATATATATATGGGTAAAAAAATATGTATTTTATAGATTTTCTTTAGTGACAGAATGCACACAGATTTTACGCAAGAGCATTCAACACGAACCCTTTCGGGTCGCAAACAAGCGACTTAGCACAGCTGCCAGCCAGGGAGCGGTAGATAA
>JAYRBW010028227.1:0-33545 GCA_036023295.1 Invenusta paracnida
AGTTCCATCCATTTTCAACTTTTCAATATATTCAAGCAATGTTTCATCTAAATACTTTTCATACTCTGCAATGTTGTTCAAACTAAGGTTTTCCAAATATTCTACAGCTAATTGTCTGAGTTGAGATGCCTCTTTACTAGCATTCAAAAATATAGAAACTGAATGAAAAACATTTGCCATCCAGCAATGTCTCACCATTAATACAGAAATTTTCTTCATCAATACATTTTCAAATGATCTTATTGCAAAAATAACAATTTCTCTTTCGGTCTGTTTGCTGATCGTTCCAAAATATGAGCATCCTGAAAATCAAAATGAGGCTCTTCAACTGCTTCAGGAACCTGGGTAGGCTTCAAGACTGGGCAAGCAATTAGTGTTGATTATTTTGGTAAAAACTGACTGAGTGGGAATACCATCACTTCATTGCACTGACCAATTTGAAAAAATTGATTATTTCTTATGTCAGGAATTGGTTTTGCAAGATTATCATGCCAATTTATCAAAAGTTCTTCCTTGCAGCTTGCTATTTCTTTTTCATCATATATTGTTGTGATATTTGGGCAGATTTTAACTGCTTGCAATTGAAAGGCTTTGGCATCATTGACAACTGCTTTCTGTCGAAGTATTTCCTTTCACACTCCTCTTTTTACACAGGCCCCTACTCCATCAACAGGCTCCTTGCCGTGAGCAGTGCCAAAAAAATCGAGTCAAGATATTTTATTGAATTATTCATTAGTTTTGGGTTTGAAAGTAGTGACATCATATATTTGTTTTTGAATTGGCCACCTGCTCCATCAGAGAAAACATGTAATTTTTGTAATGATGCTCCATTTTCCTCTGCGTCCTTGACAATAGCCCTCATGAAAGTAATAACAGAAAATTTATCATGCTGTAGTGAATGGCTAACTACTGCGTAGCATCTGGTTGTGGACTTCGATGTAATAACTGCTGTGAATATGGTAACAGAAGAGTCCCAGTAGGCTGACATAATTTCAAACTGATGCTTTAAACAAAAGTTTTTTGAAAAATCCACTTGCATCACTGCTTCATTCTCATCTAAATTGACTTTCAAATACTGAATTTACTGGAGTTGACAATTAGATATATATTTGTGTCTTCTGATCATGGTTGATGCCTTATAAAAATATCTTGAACAACTGCCAGTGAATTACTTACAGAGACTTTTCTATAAGCACTATTCCATTCATAATATGAGATTTGAATTGATTTGTCTAGTGGATGGAACAAATTGGACAAATTTGTAGACACATTTTGGCAAACAGTGCAGTCTCCTAGGTAACAATCTGCAGTTGGAACTTGGCAAACAATCTGGCTTAAAATAGTTTTTTTATCTGGAAAATGGGTGACTTTTTCTGGATGCCAGTAATTAACTGTTTATAGTTTTCACACATGCAATAGATGCAACAGCAAGCTACATGGTCTTTCCCTGTAACTGGCTACACATTTGAGGGTCTTAGTTCAAATTTTGATTTTCCAATTTTTACTGTACTATTATCTCTGATGAACAAACTGTGTACCTCCTTTACAGACATTACCAAAACTTTTTTCTGAAGGTATTCTTTTGTCCCACTAACATCTTGAACAGCAATGCATTCTTTTTTTTTTCAGGAAGTTGAAGTGATATTTGATCTGACAGATAAAAGTCTTTCACTTTTGAGTGTTTTCATCTGACAGATGACTTTTTTTCTCTTTTTTAATTGGTTCAAGCAAACCAACTTTGTTTGCAAGATTCTTTATTATGGCAATTTTTTTGGAAGCGCTTGGAGGTAATTTTCTAAAGAGATTTGTTGTGATTTTTCCAAGGGACTGTGGTGAGAAAAAGGTTTTCGATATTTTGACTTTTTTCATCGGTGTCTTGTTTCTCTGATAAATTTTATCCTTCAATTTAATTATATCAGTCTTTTTCCAATCAATTCTTTTTCTTGCAATTTGTCTATGTTCCTTGTCTTTTTGTTTAGCTAGTATTTTTCTTTCTTCTGTCATTTTAGATCTTTACAGATGCATTCTTTCCTTGGTTGATTTTGCCATAGTTATTGGAAAGCTGTAAAGAAAAATAATACTTCTAATTTAGTAAATTAAAATAATTATTATTTGAATCTAATTATTCTAATAATTCTAATTATTCTAAACTTAATTAAAATATAATAATTCTAGGAAATCAAAATAATAATAAAATGCAAAATAAATTTAGTTGGTTAACTATAATATGGAATATATGGAATTCCTGAAGTTCCGTCTGTCTGTCACAATGTAAAAACGTCTGTCTGTTACGCTATATATCTCCAAGATAGCTTCACCAAAACAATCAGTTGAACACAATTTTACTTGTATAGATACAGTATGTTTAAAAATATTACAAACTCTCAATTATCTAATACGATTAGACTGAATTTTAAAAAAAGTCAAAACCGTAACAGACAGACGCCATTTTGAAGGTAAAATGATTTGTATAACTATCAAGACGATTTGTTATTTGACTCCTTAATACATTTTTTGTGAAAGCTTAGGTTGTAGTATAGGCTAAATTAAAATTTAATATATTTTTAAACATCACGGATTCTCTATTTTCTATATATTCCAAAAATAATGCATATAACTTACATAATGTAAGTGAAATTGTCTTTTCAAAAAATAATCTGTTAAGTATGCATCTTCACGTTAATAGGTAAAATAAATTTAAATAATTAAACTTCAATATGTTTTTTAATTATAAATTATAACTAATATAGTTAAACAACTAAAATAATTTTTCATAAAATTGTATGAGAAATTATGAATCTACCCTGTATTGTTTACTTATAACATTAAATATTTCTGCTTATTCCTATTAATTGGGTACTGTTGCGAAGAATATAATTTAACAAAATAATATATATGTATCATGTATGTATGTATGTAGGTATATTTCATGTTTTCAATAATAGAGATTAATTCCTCAAATGGTTATCTAGTATAACTATTTCTGTTATCATATTCACAAGAAAAGAAATGTATTCATGTCCGGAAATTATTTCCATAACAAATACAAAAGGAAATTTGATTGATAAATTACATCTTTTAAATTGATTTTAAATGACACAGATTAAAGGACACATTATATTAATTTGAAAAGTTTTGATAAATTAATAATTTGCAATAAAATAATATTTTTTTAATGTTAAAAATATTGAAATCAATAGAAATATGAGAAACATAATGTAAATATTTCAGAAAAGCTTATTTATTTAGAAATATACTTTTAAGTTAATTTTATTTTACTTTTCGTGCATATACCCAATAAAATTTTTATATTTCTGTAAATGTTATAAATATAAATTAAATATAAATATCCTACACCAGTTGAAGATTTTGTGTATAAGATTAAATTATTATTATTAAAACCGAAGAAAATACATAACTTGATACAGAATTACATAGCAAGGGTAATATTAACTTAATGTTAATTTTTTAAATTCTAGAGTTGACAACATATAAAAAATTAATATCACCGTAACTTGGGTAATGTTTTCTTGCTTGTAAAGAAAACACTTATACCTGTGAAGATGTCATTTTATATTGATGCATTCACAAATTCAAGAAACTTGAGTACTTAGGGGCGGTCTCAGGATTTGTTGTTATAGGGGGAGCACATTACTTTGTAGGGGCACACAAAGTTAAAGGTATAGAAGAGTAATAGAAGAGGGAGCACTATTTATTTTCAGCAACAAGCGCATATTTTGTCCCAAAAAATCGTAACATTTTTAGGGGAAGGGGGACGTGCTGTCTATAGGCTCTTCTCTGGTACCCATATTATTTTAATAGTAATATTTAGGTAGCTTCTCATAAAAACAGTCATGTACTTCTTTAGTTTTATACTTTTGCATCACTAAATAATCAGGGTTTATAGCAATTGATGAAATCGATTTCTCTGGATTTGTACTTTCGACCTACCATATAGACGTCATATCTTACATTCAATACACTATTACTAATTTTAATCGTGTAGTAATTAGGTTACAATATCTTTGGTCTAAATATAAAAGGAATTTTAAGCAAATTCTACAAGGCATACCTAAAATATTAATAACAAGTTATACATACTGTAAATAGCTACATTCTGCTCTATCTACTCTGAATATGTAAAAACAGTAAGTTGCAAAAAGCTGATTGAAGACATTTAGTACATTTATTAATTACAAAATGAATTAATAATTCTTTTCAATAGTAATATCTTGATCCACTGGAAGTCCCGAAGCTCATCCTGTAAGAGTAGTAAGGTGGGAGGATCTCCAGATCACAAAAATGTCACCACCAACCTTCTTCCAGACGTCTTCAGAAATCTACTCCATTCAATCCAAACCCACCATTTGCTTGTCTCCACAAGATTGTGCTACTTAGTTGGTACATTACTTTCAAAGCTTCAGTCACTATTTTCGAATTAATTTTTGTATTCAACTCTGTTACTTCAATGATTCCATATATTGATGACACCACTGAATATTTGTAATTCACTCCTAATAATCTTACTTCTGTCCTCTGCACATTATCGATTGTCTCCACCATATTTTTGATAGAATATCTATAAATTGAATCTAGAAAACACAAATGTCTTTTTCTTTGGCCCTCGACACATATTTACTCAAGCTCTGTCGCACAAGACTAATCCCTGGTATGAACATTGCTCTTTTGTCTAGCGTCAAATGTATTATTGTTCTCTTTTTTTAACTGGATTCAATATTTCGTCGTACATTTTTTCTGTTACTCAGGAACCAGTACAGAATCAGACGTTTTAAAAACATCGATACTGGTAAAACATATTTTATCAATTCCAATTCAACAACACATTTAGAATAAGGAAGGGCCATTTATGCTGGTTGTACTCAATCTAATCTCTTAAACGTTTGGTTTTTTTTAAATTGCTCCTATTAAGTCATCACCATGACATGTACACTGTTCTCATTGGCATCCATTGGGTGTTTTTCGTTTCTCATTATCCCACTTTAATTGTGGTTAAATGTTAGAATATAGGGAACGCACGAAAAAAATTGTTTTCATGCAAGTATAGTAGATCGTATGAGGACTCAGGCATGATACAAATTTTGATAGCTTGTATGCAGCTCTATACACAACTTAGAAGAGTTCATTACATCACTTTGACAGGGAACTCGCATTATAGGTAATTAATGCTGAAAGGAATTATATTGCGTAATTTTAATGCTCATTAAATGTTCATCGTTTAAAATAATATGATAAAAAATATAGTTTCTATACTTGAATAAAAAACAAGCTTTTTGGCTACCCCAATAATAAAATGTTGAAAATGTAAATAAAACCAAATATCAAGTGCGGTAAATCCACATTTAATTACATAAAACAAAATCCTTCATGTTGTTACATACAAATCGGA
This sequence comes from Invenusta paracnida, assembly GCA_036023295.1. Taxonomy (NCBI): domain Eukaryota; kingdom Metazoa; phylum Platyhelminthes; order Proseriata; family Coelogynoporidae; genus Invenusta; species Invenusta paracnida. The sequence goes on from JAYRBW010028227.1 coordinate 5,408, forward strand.
ATAAACTGAAAAAATTGCAGTTGGTGTATCTATTGTGCATTTAAAAGGGAAAAACAAGACAAAGGGGCTACAAGCAAAAAGGAACAATCAAGCAAAAACATATCGTTATTCATACTATAATATATACTTGTAATATATACTAACCAGGAGTAAGGTTAGATGCTCGAGCATTGTACAAAAGCAGCCAAAATATTACCTACATTTATCACAAAGATGAACTAAATACAGAAATGAGTGTTTCACATGTAGTGTCCTTTATGGAGAGAGTCTATATAAGAATAATATAGTACACAAAACACACGCACACAGAATATATATCAAGATAACGTTAATATAAGAAAAACAATATTTATACAAAATCAAGTTTAATTACGTCGACAAAGTGTATCTATATAGTTAAGGGGAAAGATATGTAATCTCAGTTGTCATAAAAGTATTACTATAGACTTCTATTTACCAACTACAACTGATGTGAGTGTATATAAAAATCCATTGTAGAGCATAGAGCAGTGGAGTCAGTTTTGATTATTAAAAGAGACTGATCAGCTACCATATAAGCATTCATTTGTATACAAATATACCTACCATGTCTGAAAAGTTTGATAAGCATACATACATTTTGCATTCATAAATATATTGCTTAATTATGCTATTCTGTATTTATTTTTATATCTAGAAGATTTTGTTCAAATAAAACTGTAATTTTTCAATATTTTTCAACATATAAAGGCTATATACTTATACTATTTATTGCATTGGGACATACCTGTAGAGATTGAAAGTATCACACGTAAATAGATAACTAATCTTTTATAGTGAAAGCGAATGCTTTCTTCATTATTTTAACGTTTTATTAGGCATATATAAAATAAAACATTAGAACAACACCGTTTTCGAACATACAAACAATTTAAATATATATATATAAATTGAGGATCATATTATACTGAAGTAACGATCATGTTCATAAATTAAAAATATGTAGCTCGCGCTTATATTCGAAATAAAGAATTACAAATGTAAAAATAATAAATAAACAGACTATCAGTATGTATATTATAAGTTTTAAGAAGGACTCAAACTGTTTATTGTATTTTGTATTCATTTAGAACCATATTATAGTATTGTCACTCTTATTTTTATACATTCAAACAAATGCATACATCACAATTTTCTTAGACAAGAAATAAGTGTTAATAAAGAGTGCAAATTGTGCAAAATGATATATTTAATTTAATTTTCTTGTCATATTAAACCAAATGAAGTATTAGAGGATTTTTCTATATATTATAGTCTATCTAATGCAGAGAAAATATACGAAAAATTACTACAGTTACACATATTTTCTATGAAAATTACTTTTGTTTGCTTTGGATTATATTCACATTTAGGAAATTTGAAGATACCTTATTTTACTGCCTTCGACATTGTTTTTATTCAAAGCACAAAGAGAACTTTACAATTAAGTTGTTAATGGCACAGGAGCACGGGCAAACTAAATATATAGACACAACCGTACGCGCATTTGCATGAATTTCTGTAGATACTGACACATTAATTAAATACTTCATGAAAATAGTTTGTTATTCATTTTAAAGGAAAATTCAAACTTACTGATTTATAAAACTATTCAAAATCTGCAATTAACTATAATAATTAATTAACTATTAAATATTATTTTATGTTCTATATATTTCTCTATTTTAATGTATTTTCAACAAAAAATATTTTTTCTTTATATGTACATATATTCTATACATTTCTTTATTCTGATGTATTTTCAACAAAAATATAATGCAATAAATGTGGTTTTAAGGTATCTACACAAGTCTATATATTTAATTTTCTAATGTTTTAACGTCTTTGTTGAAAGCAGAGACACATCTCCGTGCCTTCACAATATGTTATATTCCTTGTGTCAAAATCAGATGCAAACGAACGACAAACATAACTGTAATAATATGATCTAACAACTGCTTCAAAGCAAGTTCGTTTATCATATCGATTATATACTGTTTCACAAAATCTAGACAAACATTAAAAAGTCTAACCTCCTAAATGACACTTCTGTAGCATTTCCTCTTTTACTCTTATAAACGTCATATACACAATAGTTAATTAAAGTAGGAAAAGTGAAATACACAGAATATATTACATTTAAAGTGAAGTATGTGGGGGTTTGAGGTGGGGGTGAAATCTCGTGCTTTTTTTAAGATGTATTTTAGTGCACATTAATGTTTATCTTGTATTTCCTTATAAAACAATTTCTACGTTAATGATAAGCTATCTTTTGTCTACACAATGTTACACGCATATATATGTATATATGTAGATAATATATATTTTACTACGGCCAACGCATTATTGAAACTTCTGAGGAGATTTCTGAGTAGACTGTAGGTATGTATTACTTTAAGTAGTGTATGCCTGTACATCAACAGAGCAATCCTGGAAATCTCTATTAGTGATTATTGCTTTAGGCGATTTTCCATTATGACCATAGACTTTAAATAGAACAACATAGACGGCGCACGCCACATCAATATATTAACCTAAGAATGCGTTATCAGGGAATTCCAAAAAATAAGCCAATCAAAATATCTGGGTGGCAGAACTATAGCGTTTAGCATTGTCAATAAGTGCAAACATTATCATAAACGTTTATTATTTTTACGTTAATTTTTAAGTTCATTTAACCTTTTAATAATAAAACACAACAATACTCAATATTAATACGATAGAATTAGACATCTTCAAATCCTATAGGATGAAGTTATCCTCCTCTATGCTGTAAATAATCATTTAAACCGTACCTACCGGTGGATTACTAAATAGTATGAAAAGTAATAATTTATAATTTGAAAAGAGAGGCCGTTTTGTAAGGCCGTTATTTTAATTTTAAGATTGACTTTTTTGATTGAATTAATGTAGATGAATGTATAATTGAGAAATGCTAGTTTTAATAGTTACTATTTACTCAGTTATGCGCAAATAATTTACTGTACTGTATATATATTATGGGTATATATATGTATATATAAGTATATATGTATATATCTAAGATCAGTGCATTATTATTTATAGATGGGGGCTTTTTCTAGATTAGACTATTGTGTGATTATTTTCATACTAAAACCTATGTGGCGCAATCAGCTTATGCGTTGGGCTGTTAATCCAAAGATTACAGGATTGAGCCTATCTGAAGTCTCAACTTTTGATAAAAATTATATAAAGAATTTTAGAAAAGGAATATTTTTATTTTAAATTCTTATCGATTTTTAATGATAATACAAGTATTTTTAAATTATTATAAAGACATATACGCTTGAGGTATTTTTAATCCTTCAAATAAATCAGAAGAAATTAATGGTTGCGCATATTGAAATATGCATTTATTTACATTTTAATGAGGGTGAAGCAATAATGAACCACTAGATGTATATATTTAATATAACGAAACACAATTTTCATAATAGGTAACATTAATTTATATTATAAATGTTTTAAAATATTTTTAAATATAAACAACCTCGTAGTTTTTAGAATATTTATTACTTATATCGAAAGAAAATATATTACTTATTAATAATTTTTTTAGGGTGCTGTAATCAAAAGCGGTGAATTTGTTATCCTGTTTTGAAAAATATATATTGTTCAATAAATAAATATTTAAGGATACATTCAAACTCTTAATTTGATTTTTATAACACGGAAGTATAGACGTATGTTTCTAAAATTAAAAAAATCTCGGAATTGTTAGTTTAGATATAAACACACGAGCATAATCAATAATTCGATATACCTTCCAAATTTACAGACCTAGTTGCACGCGATGTACGGTCTTACTGAAGCCGAAAATCAACAGCTGTTCTTTAAATATAAATTCATATTATCGTAGATTTTGTGCTATATACTATCAAGAGCGGATTAGAATGGTTTAACTTGATATATTCTAATACATAGGGGGAATTGTTACTTACTGGGGTATAAATTGTAATATATCCCCGAGCAATGTTATAGGTAGATGTTTTATTATTAAGGTAAAAATAAATATTGTTGTCTTTTATATACATATATCCATTTTACATAATCATCGCTATCTGATCGTACAGTTAATGCAAACTTTTCTTTACAAAATATACATATTTTTCATGTATATATATTTAAATATATATAACAAAAATTAAACGAAGCTTAAAATTGACATGTTTTAAATATATTACGCAACAAAGTTATTGAATGAATTTCTAAATATATATTTAAATTTATTAAAATGTTGGTTAATTTAATATATACATACATGCATACATGTATATATATATGTGTATATGAATATGTATTTGTATAATATGTCTGAATTTGTTATTATGCTCTAACGTACAAAAAAATACAGTTTATTTAAAAGTGAATACATAATAGTTTCAGCGTGATTCTGTATCCAAATTCACAATTTGTTTTCATTTTATTTAATCCGAATGTGTAAGCATAGTATGTATTTAAATTTCTCAAGAATTTAGTCAAAAGCTTTTGAAACTATTGATTTTTATGCAATCTTGATTTATATATACGTATATATAATTTCACACCGTAACCGTAAAGATCAGCCCTGAGATTTATTTGTTCGGTAAATATTGATTTATAGTTTATATTTTTTCAACGAATACCGCTCAGTCCTACAAATACCTATTGTTTTCTATATACATAGCCATAATTAATACTTATAAATATATAATTAATTGATTTGTATGTCAATATATTTTGTGTTGAAAAGCATTGAAATTACTTTGGAAGATTAATTATTAAGCACCACATTTTGTAAAGAATTCCAATATTTCATTGGAATTTCAAACATGAACTAAAAAATGTTCAAGTAAATAGTTCTGTTTACGTACTAAATAAGAATTTGCAAGAAGTAGCTATCATAAATCAATCTTTTAAAAATTTTGCTATTATTATGTATAACCAGAACAAATAATTTTTTTATAATGAGTCATATATATATTATGAATCATGCTATTGTATCGAATATTTCATTTCACTCATGTCAAAGCAGTCTAAACATTCCGCAAACATATTTTAAGCTAATTTCTCTCATGTATTCATTTTAAATATACAAAAAATGTAATTAATGAAATAAATAGCTTTTATTTTATAAGCCATATACGATTATGGTTATATTTTAATTTCAATTTATTGGTGTATATAAATCTGACGCATAATTATAGCGTGCATTATTTTTTATAAAAATAATCATTCGATGTTTTTAACGTGACTAATATTAACTGTTTGATGTTGGAGAATTTAGAGTAGACATTTATAGAGAAATGTTCTATATATATCTATAAATCTTTTGCTTTGGTTTCTGAAAAAGTTTAGACTGACAACTATTGAAAACAAATACAATCTCCACCTTATATAGAATATATATAATTAATTAAAGATCAATGCTCAAACAAGAAGTTCAGTTTTCTAGTTATAATTACATATAAATTATGGTGTTTTTGTTTATAGAAGCAAAATAATAATTTTACAAATGTCCTATTTATAAAAAGTTTACTTGTGCATATATGAAATCTAAATATATGTTATTACATTTATAGAAATATAGATGTGTTACAAAAAATGATATCGATTCAGTAGTCAAATTAACAGTTAGTTAATTAACATTCATTTAATTAACATATAATAAACAATAGCTTATTCCTAATACATAATTGTAATTGTAAATGAAACATCTGTTAGCCCCACTTTATTGATTATTTAAATGTATATAATTTTTCTATAATTATAGTATTTCCATATACAAATAGAAAAATCTAGTTATTGTAGATTTTGTCCAAGTATAGGGTAAGATTTAATTATTATTGAAAGAGTTGTACCTACAACATATATATTAAATATAATATTCACTGATTTGTTTTATATAAAATAACAAATGCAACTTTTTAAATACATAACTATTCAATATGATTTTTCTTAATGTAGATTCAACTGATATTGATCTAATAAAGAACATATACGTTTAAAGGAGGTTACATTTAACCCCCCATTCATCAGTATCACACCACCAATATCAATGAATTTGGACAGTCTCATTTTATATTGAATATATTGTTATACATGAATAAAGATAAGATCAACATAAACATAAACATGATTTTTCATTAAATTTAGTTTCTAAAATACTGTAAGCAAATATAATATTGTAAATTAGAAAAAGTATATAATTAAAAAATATAAAAATAGAGTATCTTTAAAGACACTTTTTCTGGACTGTGTTTAGTCAAATGGGAATCCTCCCACCCCATGTTAAACAGTTTGAAAGTGATTAGCAAAATGAACAGATACAGAGCTACAAAATTAATACAAGCTTTCGGAGGCTCGTATAGTTATTATGCTTGATGCATTAAAATATATTCTGAACTTGTTTTATCATTGAGAGAAATGCTTTAAAAATCAAAAAAATCCGGGGTCAGTTCTACAAATTAACATCTCAGAAATTTCAATTTCACAAGGCTTTCGATTCCTAATTTCAGTGACCGACTTACACAGTAAAACTCCAGGAACAGCAGGTTGTTATATCATCCAAATTCAAAATATGTTATTTTATTTTTTAAGAAACTCATAGCTTGTAGGGTATTTCTAAAAGACTTATCACTTATAACGTGAAATATTTCACCTCTGAAAGAATTTAGAAATTGTCTACACAATCAAGGACTTACACTTGAACACACACCTCTTTATAGGCTTCAAGCCAATGCAACTGTATATAAAGCGCTATATAGAGCGATTCCATGAAGTGTTGAAGTAACATTTAAAAGCTTACAGAGATGAGGGTCTTTATTTAAAGGAATCATTTTCACAATTTTAGCAAATTAGAGAGTACAAGTTCAATTGCTCGAGTTACATACTTGTTACACATGAAACATTATACATACAAAAATCACATGACAAGTTGGAAAATGAAAACGATATACCAATAATACCAATAATAAAAGGAAAAAATATCAACAAAAAATTACATCAGGTTTGTCAAGACAAAACAGAAATAAAATCCTGATTTCGATTAAAGAAGTTAAAATAAAAAATCTCAAAAGTTCCCAGCGAAGAAACATTTTCAAAGTTAAAAACAGTTGTGAAAAAATACATTCAACCTTTAAAAGATTTATAATTGTATTTCAGTAGATTGTATAAAGCATTGCCAGGTGATTACGATGTTTATTAATACGGTTCTTCGTTCGATCTTAAAGGTAAGAGCATATCCCCTAAAAAAACTAACAATTGTTGCAAAATCGACACATTCCATTAGATATTGTCACTCCAAGAAACTCAAATAGTGCTAGAAATGTTCTTCCATTTTTGTGGTAGATAGAATATTTGTTTAATAGTTTCATTATGTTACATTTATATTGCATACACGTATCATGTCGACTACATTTCATTATTTCAATGCATTTGTGATATTCGACTATTTATTTGTATTGTGGAATTTAACTTTTGTTATGAACCAACTTTTGTTATGAATATATTTTTATGTGTTCACTTATCTATATCATATATTATTTTAATTAGGTATGCTTTTTTATGTTATGTATTATGTAATGTTTAATATATTGTTTAATATTTTTCAGGGAAGAAAATATAGTATAATATATTAACACATGTCTTATGTAAACTGTATTAATTGTATTAACTTATAACTGTTTTATTAATAATTAATTGCTTTTTCGTAATTTGTTTCTATAGAGTGAAATGAAGGTTGCATTGTCATAAATAAAAGTGGTTATAGAGGAAGGTCAACCTCGTTTTTTTCAGATATTTTTAGTGGAATTTGTATGGGAACATAACGGGTACCTAAAAATTCACAATAAATCATACACTTTTTATTACATAGCTAAAATTATCATTTAAAAATCAATCACACACGAACATAATTGTAAATATGGATAAATGCATTTTTTGATTTGAAACATATATAAATATGTATGAGCTCTATAATATATATGTATATAACTAACTGTATTTACTAAAAATCGTTGACTTATAAAAATGTCACTGAACACAGCATAACAGTTTCTAAACTTACAAAAACATATCGTTTAGACAAGGTCACTAAATATATCAGTATAATTTTACTATAGTGTTTTCGGTTCCAAGAATGATAGCAAGCTGAATACCAAGTTATTACGATCCCTTTTAACTCCACCTTACCTTAAGCATCGATTAACAGTTGACATCCGGTACAGTGCCAACAACAATCACTCAGTAGTGAAAACCTCCCACAACTCTTCCATCGTGGGAGTCTTGTCGACAAGATCCGATAGGATTGGATTGGCGGAAGATGGTCCTTACAATGTCAATATCCTTGCTTCACACTAGTGTAGGTTTCAGCAACGGGGTGTATTTTTCAATAAATCTAAGGTGTATCTATCAGTACCTACAACTTCTTTGCCTTACTAATTTAAATACCTGCGTACCAATATCCGGAACCGATTGAGTGATATACATCTCGATTATGTACCTGCAATATGGGGTGTAATTAGAGGACACGCGATCTTAAAATTGATACTCCATTGAACTGACATGACAGTAAATTCGTTTGATGCATTAGGTATATGATAATAAATTTTACTTTTATCCATTGGAAAATTGGAAAATATATATATATAAGTATTTAGGGAATTATGTATATTATGCAATTATACATATGCAACATAATTATAATTGACACAAAATCTTAGTTATATTGTAAATAGCATAGCAGATTTTGGTTAATAATACACAGTTTACGCAAATTAATAACACATTGCAAAATGTTTAAATAATTTTAAAAAGTCATGCGTCAAATGATTAGGTACTATTTTCTGTAAATGTTTGATATTACTTTAGTTACTGCATTTTATTTGAAAGAAACGTATTTTACTTTTATATTAGCATGTATGTACATGAATATATGTCTCTGTTTTATTTATTTTAATAAATATATTAGTTATTAATAGTATAAGGGTGCGTTTTAAAATATTTTTTGTTAAAAAAATTGTCCAGACTAATATGATATGGTGTTTCTCACAAGCATGAATCACCACAAGCCCGTTTTCGATCAGGTTGTATCTCAGGCATGTTCGAACCTGGGTTATCGACATGGTAAGCGAACGCTCTACCATTCGACCACCCAGGGCTGGTTGTGAGAGTCTAGCACTTGATCGCTTGTGTATTACAGAAGTAATACATTACTACTAAAATTCTAATATGATATATTTTCTTGTTCCTCTCAAAAATGAATGAAAACATGTATACAGAAAAATATTCTACCTAGATATTTTTTTATATGGCCAATATATATATTTATCGATGCATATTTTAATGCAGGGCACCACCAAATCATCCAACAACACTTCATAGCTGGATACGATAAAGATGATAACAGACTTTCAACTGCTATTTGTTGAACTTGTCGGAATGTTTTACAAAAATATAATGCATTGGGTGACTATTCTCGGGAAATGATTTGTTTGATTATTCAGAAATTGGAGCCCAACAAAGGACTTGATCGCGACCAAATTTCGAATAAATTGTATGAAAAATAGCAACTTCTTTTGTTGGCACTGCAGGAAAAAATTTGGGAAAATTTAAGTCCAAATGCCGACGACCACAGAATAATACCCGTATATGAACAAGACACTAGCTGCAGTTTTTAAACTCTGCTTAATTTACCTTAGATATAAGGGGTGGGTAAACCCCACAAATGTTATGCAATGTCAATAATGCTGCAAAATGTAAAATCGCTGATATCAGCTCGAACTTCAACTTTTAAAGGGGGAAAGTTACTCCAAGCATCGTCAAAGAAATATTGTTTGCATGGTTTTCATATTCCATTGAATTTGCGTCTCCAAGAGGTGACCACCCTATGAAGCTTGAAGCAACATCATCATCTGTCACAAGAAAGATGCCATCTGATTCCATTTTCAACCATGGCAGCTTGGCAAATATCCAGAGAGACCTTAATCTAAGCAATTGAGAGACACTTGAGTTGAGTTCCCGTTTGAGAGCAGCTGTCGAAAACAAGAAATCGATTGAACCAAACTTTAAAAAAAACTTCGTCAAATTGATCACCAATGTAAGGATTCCTTCGAACTTCAGTGCATTAACTTCGTGAAAAAAGAAAATGTGAAATCGTGGAAGTGACTCCGAGGTGGGCAGTGATGTGCAACGACATGGAAGGATTTTTATCAGTCAACAAGAAAGAGTAGGACTACACACCGGGAGATTAGATCCTTATTCGAGTGGGCATCGATGGTGGCGGAGGGTTCCTCAAACTTTGTTTATCTATATTCCACTCTGTCAAAACCGAAACAAAGGGACAACTCTTCAAAACACTCTGGAGTAAAGTGTTTTTTTTATTAGCTATAGCTGAAGACGTTCAAGAAAATTATGAAAATTTGAAAAAATGAAAGATTACATTGAAAGTGCATTCCATCAATGTCTCATTTATCATCGCAACAGATTTGAAGCTGTGTAAAATACTCTTGGGATTAATGGCTCATGGATCAAATCACCTCTGTTGTTGGTGTACCGCAGCCAAAGGTCAACTACATTTTAAGGGAGAAAAGAGGACTTGGGATCTTTGAACGATTCTTTTTGGGCCTGGATGGAAGATGGTCGAAGAAAAACAGGGCAAAACTATTTGACAATGTCATTCATCCTTTTCTCATCAAAGGTGCAGACCCAAAGATACCAGTACTGGAGCTAATCTCACCGCCCGAATTGCATCTTTTTCTTGAGCCCGTCGACACTATTTAGAATGCACTTGCGGTTATAACTAGGAAGATTGCGATCAGTGATCAAGGCACATTACGTTGGTGAGGCCATGCATGGGGCAGCTTCCCGAAAAACTTTTGTCGATTATTCTCTCTCATATTGATCTGCTCCAGCGTATGTGTCCAATCAACTGCCTACCTCGTGTCACTATATTTCGAAACTTTGCTCAGGTATATAAATGTCGTGAATACTTTGTTTGTACTAAATCAATATATATATATATATATATATATATATATATACAATAAATAAAGGTTTAGATTTTGGAATAGAATAGTATAATGATTAGATTTTTTTACAATTTATGGATTTAAAATAACCTCTTTATAACATTATATACTTAATATTTCAATTTCTTTGTTTTTCCTTTTGATAGGTAGTGTCTGCGTGTTATTGGGAAGAGCTTATACATCCTCAATTCAGACAAGCAATTGCAAAATTTAAGGTATGCTATAGGATCTCTATATCAATGTCAGTCTAAAGGTCCATTCAATCTTTCACCATATTGCAGGATTCTGCGAATTCAAATAGAGATTTGGGCATATGAAGCGAACAATCCACGGAATCGGCTTACCGAGATTTCAACCTCGTATGGAGTGACTTCAAAGTCACCTACCATCAACATCTAGAATTTCCTTCGAGGATTCTCAGAGAAATTCTAATTTATAATAGCTAGCATTTGGGAACTTGTAACACATGTTTTCGAAAAATGACTATATTTCAAATGTAAACTAATAAACTATTTTAAACTCTTGAATGTCACTCATTTATATTTAAATATGTCATATATATATGTCCTATGTCATGATGAGATAAAACCTTGTATATTACTTTTTAAATAAAACTGTACTATGTTTGTTTGTACATGCAGTTATGTAGGTAGTAAATTTTCTCAAAATCAATCATGGCAGAAAAAATAACGTAGAATGAATGCCATTATGTTTATATTATTCATTTTACCAAAGTCAACAAAATATTATATTGGCATATTATTTTTCATAAAAAATAACATTCATATATGTATAATATACCTAAATAAATAATGGACCATAGTAAACAAATATTGAGGTAGACTTCTTTATTTATGTAACTTTTCCTTTACCCTGATCAGAGGAACAGGAAAACATAATATTTTGGTCCGTACATTTAACAAATAAAAATAAACCTATATATGTATCTATATCATATATATAATCTATGTACGCATATATGTTTGAACATATATAATTGGCCATAGAAAAAAAGAACTAGTTGGAATATTTTTCTTTATACATTTTTCAATTTACTATAATGTAAGTAACAATAAAACATACCATTTTGGTCTGTATATTTTTAAAGGGCGCTTGTCACATAAATATGTCAAACATTATTTGACAACTCAGGGATATTTACATGGACTATTAAATATCATTTATAAGGATATGTCGTACCAATTTATATTAGTATGTACATGTGTATGTACATGTAATATCTATATCTAAATTGCATAATAAAATTCAAGCTAATTCTTAGATATAATTATTCATTTATTCATTATAATTAATGATCTGACATTTAACTATGTTTGTGTGTGAAATATGCGTGTGTGTTTACACATAAATAAGGTATTAAAGATTATAATTTATTCTGAAAAATCTAATAGAGATACACTTATTGTTATTAATAAATAAATGGAAATTTCTTTGTTAACAAAAAAACATTTTTAAAATTAACTTTCTATCTGCTAAATCATTTCAGTAAATACTAATATTTGTAATGAGCATTTTCATTTTCCTATCCAGATAAATATAAAAAAACATTGTTATCAACTTTTTACTACAGAAATAGGTCAGTAGTATGTCGGAAAATTACTTATAACATAAAACAATTGTCAGCAATTCAATTTGAATGAATATTTTATTATTATATAGTAAAAAAGCGAATGCCACGTAAACATTAACAGAAGTATTATAATCTTCAAATACACAAACAGCGTATTTTATAAAATGTGTATAATTGAAACATTAAATGATTTTATTATGTATATATATATATGTATATCAGATATTATACGTTTAAATTACATTTTTCTTTCAAATATTTCAAAATTTAATTATATCCTCATTTGAATGCCTTCATTTTAGACTAATCGTAATGTACATATTTCACAATTTAAGATATAATGCAAAATATAGTAAGTATATATATAAAGTAAAATTACTATATATTACCACTCAGTCTATATAGCGTTACATAATTGTTATTGACCGAGAGGGGTATATTAGTGCTTTAGAGTTGCCTCTATATATTTTGTAGAAATTTTACCCATAATTTAAATAAAATTCATATTCCAGATGTTATATTGATTACAAGTTTAACATATGCGTTGTATGCATAATTTCAACTTTTGATAATATTTAATTAATATTAAACAGTGTAATATTTAATTATACGTAATTCGTTTGACATTATACTGTTTCTCACAGCTTGTTATTGCTATCATGGTCGAATGTATTAAATATACCAGTATAGTTCATGAATCATCTGATTGTTATAGTAACATTATTTTATATTTTATTTCTTAATGCATTATTCCCGATTCAAAGATGTAATATAAGAATATTATTGTAAAGCTCATACCATTATGCTCCATGCATGTATTAGAATATTTCTAAAAATATATGTTATTTAAACTGTTTGCACAAAAATTAGTTGCAAAGTATACACAATCTAGAAACGTGATTTATATTTGCATCTATAAAGGCATATATTATTATTTGTAATGCCCAATATATGTATACTATCTGATTTGCTTTTCTTTACTTCAACTTTAATTCATTAAATATCCATTAAGATGACAATTAGTCTTTCAAAATTTTAACTGGCATTGTAGTGGTGTTAATAAAATTATCGTATTATTAAAGAAATAATAGTATTTGGTTTTCTACAACATTTTAAAAGAGAACAACAAATCAACAATAATTATAATATTTAAGATACATTCAGGCTATATTCAACAAATATCCTATTAAAATAATCTAAAGTTGTATTCGCTAAAATAGTGTTGTGTGTTATATCTGAGAAATTATCGATCATTATGTAAAAATTACGAATGCCTGCAATTTATATCGTTATTTAAGTTTTGGATTCAATTGTTCATTTCCATCCTGTCAAATTTAAAACTTTAATTTTTTATGAAATATGTTAAATCAAATAAATAGTAATTGAAAACTTACCATTAAGGATGAGTAAATCATGAAATCAATACAAATTGACTCCTTTACATGTATATAAGATACAACTCGTCAATCTAAAGGTATTCATTCAAGATGTTGTTTGGCCGCTGCTTCATCTGGTTTCTCAAACAACGAGCATCACCTAGTCTACTGCACTATAAGCAATACAGAGATTCGGTAAATTGGTATGTGCGCGTCGTTTGTTAAGCCAGCTGTTTCACGCGGTATCCTAATAACGGCGATCAAATATTTTCTTTTCCGTTTCTTAAGAATTTCGTTGGACTGAGAAACTAAACTAAATTTGTGTGACTTACTTGGAAGAAAAGCGTTTATGGTGGATTACACACAGCAACATTTCCGCGAAATCCAGCAGCCTTCAACTTCAGGGTATCCACGCAAGTTGCGATGAACTTTGTGTGTCAAAGTAGTGAATATACCTCCCTTCTTATACTTACAGCGTTCAAAGGATTTCTTTATCCGATCAAACTATACAGTACGCGTGTCATTATTACACATTGTTGTCTTCGTTCCAAGAAACAAAAGAATATGTATGCTGAATAATAATAGTATTGTTGGCTGGCATGTTTTAAAACTTTAACTTAGCCATATCAATATCAATTATTATATATGTTAATTTATTTGCACACAATATATTATAGCATTCATATGCATGACACAGAATTGTATTAAAACAAAAGTAATAAATTCAATTTAGTAAGAAGCTAAGTATGTAAAAATAGTATAGGGCGCTTAGTGCATTGTTCTAGATATTTCTCTATTATTTATTTTTTAAACTATCGATTTCCTTGTTATATGGGCCTACTTAATGTCAACCTGTTCTAAAATAGGGGGGGTGGGGGGGTGGGCAATGTTCAGAAAGGGTATAAGTATATATACAAGTATTCTTGTTAAGTAAACTGAGAATATACATACCAATATTTAATATAATGTGCATTGTTTGTCAAGTATAAAATATCTGAACATTAGAAGTTGACTCTTTGGCACTATATAAGATTTCAACGAGTTATTAGTCAGAGGGGATTGATTATAAAATTAATGTTCGTGGTAAAGGAAGGAAGAGACCGGGGGATCAAGTAACTAACCCTGGCGTAACTCTCTAACGTTTTAAAGATATGTAATGTTTTCTATTTGGCATTATCGAATTTTATTATTAAAGTAGTTGGAAGGCGGTTGGAAGATTTACTGTCATATTTGGTAAAAGCCATTGGGACTGATTATTTATTCTCTCTGGTGTAGACAATACATATTATTGGATAAACCGAATCATTTTGTTACACCATATCATATAATTTACATTATATGGCAAAGAACTAGCATTGAATTGTTGAATTAAAGTAAACAACTGTGGCCCGTCTTTACGTGTAAGACATTGGTACATTGGTTGATATATTGTTTTTCATAAATATTTCAATATTGCATACTACTATAACGGTAATTCACACTGTTTGTGTACATATGCATATTTTTAAATGTTGACATATATACTGACATTCTTCACCATTATTTAAAGTATACTTTACTAATTGTATAAAGGAGGGAGCAGGGGAGAGAGAGTTTTCGGTGAAATTATGTAGCCCTGTTGACGTAATAGTGATTTTGATTGTGTAGCTGCTGATAGCTACCATACATGTTGGTTTGAAACATATGTTTTTTTATAACTAATCATTAAATTAAATTAGGGCAGATGTCGCTTTGTTGATATATTTTAGAAAAAAGTCAACGGATACATTTTTTTCCAATTCAAAATATGTAAAACAAAGTTGCCGAATAAAATACATGTCATACTTTGTAACAAAAGATAAAATAATGTTTGTGTTTATATAAAATAACATGTGGATTTGAACTTTGCCAACAAATTTTAATTTTGATTGCAAAAACTCATAAATGTTTAAGTTACAAAATATTTGTTTTATTTTTATATAAGACTTTAAAATATTAAAAGCAAAACATTGTTGTTGGATCTGAAGAACATTATATAATGTTAGAAAAAACCTTAATCGGGCAATTTTTGTTTAAATATGAACATAAAAAGCAAATATTGTATATTTACATCTTGTGTAACGCGGTGTTTAACCAGGCAAAAAATAATAACATATTAATTATATTTTTGACATTATTACTAATAATGATAATATGATCGTTATTCATGTTAAATTATGTAGGTTTATATAAAAACTTTTTTTTAAATGTAATATTATATGTCGAAACATTTAGGTAACAAAAACAAAAGGGCAACTTGAAAAATCACAGAAAATAAATAAATGTGATAAATATTCTTGCGTTTAATAGATTGATAAATCATAAATAAATTAGTACATGCCACTACCACAAAGTTAAACATGTATTATCATCTATTTTGTAAATTTGTTATCAGAAATATAAAATTTGAATTAGTATTATTGTATGATGAAACATGTCATTTTTTCTTTATAACTATATAACTATATAATTTTAAATTTTACTTTCATTTTTTGTAGCCATATAAACGAGTCATACTTTTTCAATTTTTTCTGATATTCAACTTGTAGTATTCCTTTTTTTATGTATATAGAGAACTGATTATTTTGTAATTTTAGCTGATTATTAAATATTTTTAGCAAAGCAAAATATCCAAACGCTTTTTAAAATGCCTATATAATATAATATGTAAAGGCGTATATATTGTAGTTTAAATTATACTAATTATGCATGTTTAGAAAATAATATCACTAAATTCGAGAAGCTTGTGTGAAAATATCTTTTTAATATATAGTAGTTAATGTAAAAAGAATTAATAATTTATTTATCGATTTGTTTTATTTTACTTTTAAACATATATTATTAGTTAATTAAATAATACGAATATGATTTTAAAATGTACGTCGGGTAATTTTTTGTGAAGAAAAATATTTATTAAAAAGGAGAAACGTGTATAGTGAAAAATCTGTAGCTACTTTTTCGCGATGTAAAATTGTATTTTTATATACCCAAATATATAGCTATTGTTTATGAACTGCATTCTATAGATATTGACCATATTTTTATAATAACTTAAATTAGTTAAAATTTAGCTTACTAATACATAAAATGAAGACTTTTTTAGTAGGCATTCATTAATATTTTTAGTGACATTGATAATTCAAAATGTCCCTTTGTCCATTATATTAAAATAGGTATGCTTGTGTCAACTTCTTAAATATATATATATACATATATATTTGTGTTTATATCTTCCAGGCTTCCAATATTTCAGATATTTCTGTCACATTGAAATAATTTATATAATATTGTAAAAACCATAGATATAGATTACCCATCATATTCGAAGTATTTATTTTATGCTTATTTAAAGTATATTTATATATATGATAAAAACTGATATACAAAACATAATACATAAAAAACATAGTATAAAACATAAAATTATACTGTCAATAATATTAATATCATATTATTATTATATTAATTATTAAATATTAAATTAATATCAACGTACCTACCTATCTTTACATTTAAATTGTTGTCATTTAATTTAATTTAATTGTTTCATCTAATTTTCCTTATTAGAAGAATTAACAAAGATAAATTTCTAATTAAGATACTATTTTTTAAACAATCACATTTAAATCATAAGGTCTACTACAATTAGAATGGTATTTATGTCCGGGATCAACGTGTAACAATCCCATTTATGTATATATTATTATATTAATCAAAATGATTTTGTAATGAAAAAATCATTAAATTTTTATGTAAATTATGTTTATTTCAAAGAATGCTAAATTTATTTCATAAAAGTCAGGCAAAGTGTGAAGAAACTTTTAAAGTTTATATGTGGGTAATATGTATCTATTGCATTAAACTGAAATTATGATTACTGACCCAACATTTAATGTCACATGTACAAAGTCAAGGTTTAAAATTAATATGCTTTATTGAATAAAATTTCTGAGCAAAGACACAATTTCTAGTTTATTAACAGACCACCGCAATCACATAGTCAGAGTAACGGAAAGAAAAATAGAATATCAAATCGATTATAATGTACTGGGAAATAAAAATTAAATCGTGTGTGAAAAATTATACTGAAAACCGGAAAAAAACAATCAGCAGAGATAGTATCATCCACATTGCTTGATAGGTTTTTAAATAATCTTTAAATAAATATGTTATCTGACGTTTGTTACATATTAACAAATTGTAAGAAGGGAATGAATGTTGATGCATTTCAGGAGGCATCTGTGTCCTTTCTATTTTCTAAGACGAAGAAGTCTGTCTTGGGGTTTCACAAAGGCGCATTCACATTCGCTTGCGTATTTTACCTGAAGTGAAAAATATCAATAATTAGAAAGGATCTATTTGTATGTTTAAGCATGTTCTTATATTCATATTATATAAATGAAGTCTAAACTAAAACAATTTTTCAATTTCAAATATAATTCAAATAATTTCCATAGTCGCATAGTTTAACTATATAGTAATGTATAAATGGAGTTATATTTGTAAAAACTACCGGAGCGCTTTCGTCATCAACGACTTTATCATTTACAAAATGGCATAAACAGATATAAATCACTATAACAGTAAAATAAAACTAAGGTTAAAAATATAAAATAGAGTCAAACAAATAACTATTATAAATATTGATCAAATCTAAAGAAATGAGAGAAACAATTAATCCGTTGAATAAATTCGAATACGACATTCCATTTAAAATTATAAAGATTTAAGAATAGCAACGTACTTTTTTTAAAGTGGTATTTTAATATATTTTGCTTTGAATATAATTAAAAAAAAACATGAAGAACAATTATTATAAGCATTAAGAAGAGGACAAAGGTAGAGGTAGTAAAGATGGTTTACAAAGTTGGGGAGTACAGAGCTAGTACAAAGAATAATTCTCAGATTTGGATCAGAAGTATAATAAGATGGGATATGGACATATTGTACCAGATTAAATATAAAGTAACTGTCAATACAAACATAGACATTTTATATACTAGGTTATTAATCGCATTTGGTATATAATAAACATGTACTTTATATTTTAATCATGTTTTGCCAAAGCATGGTTTTTAAATGTATGCATGATTATGAAATAATATATAGGTAATTTGGACCGAAATAATATCAGTACATCAACGGAAATTAAAATATAAATGTAAATACGTACCCACATCATAAGGGTATAAATACATACATATATTATTCAAACATAGAAAATCTACACTTAGTAGACAACAATTTATGCAAAAGCTTTCAAAATATAATTTTACAAATTGTGTATAATTGTTAATGATTATGATCTACAATTTTTTATTAGTTTCATTATTCAGTCAAGGATATCAATTAATTTGAAAATACTTAGCATTTTACATAATCTCAAAATTATTTTTACAAATGTATTAATTTTTAAGAAATGTACTTGAATATAGTTGAATGAAATGAGTTCAAAATATTTAGTAATTAATGACTAAATGCATTAATAAAGGGCTAAATGTGTATTGTAAGTTACCATTTTACTCTGTTATTATGTGAATGCCTATTATTGTTTTCTTATAACATTCTTGCATTTACCTATAATTGCTGTTTGTATATTTGTTTGTTGTATATAATTTGTTTATTTTACCATATACATTATTATTTAAAATTGATTGCTCATTTTATATATCGACTACAGAATAAATTTTACTTTTTAAAATGTGCATCAGGATAATAATTTATTTTACTATCTTTGTACAATAAGCCTGTCGATGAACCCACCATTCTGAAGACTGTAGAAACCCCTCCACAGATAAACTCGGTCCTGATCTCCTTGAAGTTCTTGGGCCGACAACATATGTCTGCACGACGCCCGCAACCGCCAGCGCACTTGTCCTGCCGTACGAGAGTCTTGCTACGGCAGCCCTGGGAAGTTACTGACTTGTAGACCGTCACCAGACCGCACTTCACTGGGTCCGTTGGTACCACCGCTGTGGTAGGGATAAGATAACCGGGTACATGACATTAGTAGGTGTAAATGGATTGAAATAGTAATTAGTTGATGCGTAAACATTATGTAATATAGAGTCAACGATATTTTTCATATTTGATGCAGCATTTATAATACGTTCTTTAAAGAAAACGATCGTTGAAATTAGCGCAGAGATTCAAGTATCATCATTTTATTAAAAAATATATTAGAAGAGTAAATTTTAACTAACCGGTACAACTGAAATTGTGTTACTTAACCTATTTAGTATTTAGTAATAGATCGCATAATGTGTAATTTTATATATTTATTAGCGCATTAATCTATCAAGAGATGGTTTGACTGATAAAGAATCTTGTGTAAATGTAACCTGAAAACTAAATCAGATCATTTGTTTATTAAAATACACTATACTCTCATATATTTACAACTTATATAACACATGGTATGCAATACATATGTATATTACATTATATAAATATGCATTTATATCATAATTTAGATGATGTTCTCAAAAAACATATTCCTATTCGTTATTATAAAACAATAATTTAAGACACAATTTATGTCACAAATGAATCGAATTGCATAAATTTAGATAATAAGGATGTATATCAACTATATAAAAATTTCAGTTTCAGTTAAATTTATAGATTCATAATACGGGGATAAGTTTTAATAATAATTTTCACGTATCACAATGATTTATATTTTATACAATTGATAACTTGACGCCTGTCAAAATGGTATTAGCTTACTAGAATACACTCTTCAATCTGTGTTCAATATAAAAAAGCTATTCACTGTTTA
This sequence comes from Invenusta paracnida, assembly GCA_036023295.1. NCBI lineage: Eukaryota > Metazoa > Platyhelminthes > Proseriata > Coelogynoporidae > Invenusta > Invenusta paracnida. The sequence goes on from JAYRBW010028227.1 coordinate 26,222, forward strand.
AACAGTATATTATTTAAAGAAGGTATATACTAGAATATAAATTTATTTTTGAATTTGTAAAAATATCTAACTTACATCCACAGTCACCACGATGCATGAAATTGATCAAGATAAGCGAGTTACAAGCCTTCTTTCTCATCTCGCACAAATTGACAAAGCTTTCGAATGATCCGTTACGGTGTTTACCGCAGATAGGATCTTTGACCTCAGTGGCAACACATGTGGGACACGAGCAAGTTCCGCCCTGGCATAGCGACTCTGGATGAGGGCACTGGGTCGTCTCACACTTACCTGAGAGTCGATGTTATAGAGAGGAGAGAATAGGGAAAGATAGTATAAGTGGAACAGGGATAAATGAAGATATCCTGTCAATAAAAAACGTTACCAATTTGATATTCCAAAAAACAGAACATTAATTAATGATAAATTTAAAATTGTATAATAATGTGTCGTAAATTTCATCTAGGTATAGCTCTATAACGGAAATTATCCTATTAAAACTCGTTAACATTGATTATTATGACAAAAAGCAGGTATACATACATATTATGTATAATAGTTTGTTAAAATATTCCAATATTTCATATAAGTCATACTTAAGCCATATATAACCAAATGAAAAGTATTTTAGATTTTTGTAGATAATTATAGGTTTACATTTGTATCACCCAGTTCATTATATACATATTCCTAAAATTACGAATCAAATATATACATTTTAAACTCATTTTCTACTAATTGAGGTTGCAGTATTATAATGGGAACTATAAAAGTATTTTACTTATTGGGGCTGAAATGAGAAGAAATATAACATATAAACAATACACAATTTTAATCAGTTAACGATTATTTATTCTGAATATGACAATTAAAACAGGTTAGTTCTCACTTTTAGGACAAGGTCCTCCGTAGCACTGCTCCCGTTCCTTCATCCTGTAGGGGCAAGTTCCACCGTGGCTGGCCTTTTTCATGACAGATCTGGTTCGCTTCTTGACACCAATTTCACAAGTGGTGGAGCATTTAGACCAGGAGGACCAAGATCCCATCAAACAACCTGCATTAAGGTGAGACATGATAAGACAATATATTATATAAGGAATTGTAAATCGGGATTTAGAAGATATTGTGCAAGATCAAAAGGTTAGTCAATTCATTCAATTCAATTCTGTTAAAGAGAAAATTTATGGTCATATTTATGAAAAAAGCATGTTATTTATCTTTGCATTTTTTGTATTCTTGTTAGAGTTTTTTTTTCTTACAAAATTAATCACTTCTCACATCAAACATATTACTCACTTGTCGTTGAGTAATTACATTATGCACATGTATAAAACAATAGAATCAATACATCTGCTGAAATAACATTGGATAACTGTTTTCATATTCTTTACACATAAATTTAAAATGGTTTAGATGAATGCCATCATATTATAGATTTTATAAATGTTTAAAAAAACTATTCATCGTGAATTACGAGATATTTGCAGAACAAAATTGTGCGTTATATATGTATATATGTATATACCTAAATACAATATATAATATTGTATATATAATGTATGCATAGTCATTTACGTCTGAGTCAACCAGGAATATATTTCAATTTTATGATTAAGTTTTAACTAAAAGCATAGTATTCAATATTCGAGTTTTATGGTGTTTTTGTTAAATTATACACAAACTGCTTATTCCAATTCCCTTTTGACTATTTCAATAAAATTACATTTAGAAATTTTGGGGACTGAATCTATTTAATTTCAATTGAAACCTTGTTTTTAGAAATTAGCTCTCAGGAATAAAATTAAATAGACAACACGTCTATATGTTATTACGATTATACATCAATTCACATCAAACGTAATAATAATTATAATACTATTTTTTAAAGTAACGGTGTGAATTCAGTTTAAAACATTAAATGAATATATGGTTCATTTCTTTTAGATGGATTTTAAATTTATGTTAAGATATCATTCAATTATATATATCTATAATATATGCAATCGAACCAAGTTATATAAAAAATATATATTATGTAGAAGTGCATACAAGAACTTACTTAGTGGGACTTTGCAGGTTCCGTAGTAGGCGAGTGTTTCCTTGAGATTATTTGTGCAAATGTCCTTCCTGAATTCACACTCACTCTTGTACTCATTTTGCAGATTTGTGCAGATTGGACCTAAAATACGATAGCTGTGCAACTTTACATTTGAATAAAAATGTCGTAAATCGTTAGTTTCCTTCTAAATAAATCATCTCCTAATAAAACATATACTTTATAAACACAAAAGTAGATTTCATATTTTATTAGAAATTCAAACTGTAGCATATTTATATTATTAATATTTTAAAACGTGTATATTTAAATTTTATAATTTTTATATTACTTACAAGTAATGAAAATAAAATGTTACTTTATTTATATTTTGCTTACCAGAATTTCTCTCTCTTACTGTACACCGACTGCATGAACAAACAGGTTTGGGTGCGAAATTGCAGGTCTTGCCTTCTGGGCAGATGACGTCATCACATGAGTCTATCAAATAAAGAAGAAATATATTATTTTAATATTAAATATTAAATAATGAAAATTAAAATTTGTATTATAAGAATGAAATTCTAATCTATTAATTACAATGGAGTAACAGAAAAAAGCAAAAAGTGGTTATTACAAATTAAGTTTTCTAATAAATTACACCATTTTCTAATACACACAAATACAAGGGGGGAGGAATACAATAGGGGGTGAGGGTACAATATTTTATCAGGGGCCCTACGTGCCCCCAAAAAATATATTTTAGGTGCACTCTGTATGGTGCATCCCTCTAAATTCTCGAATAGGTTTTTTAATGACTGATTAGAAATATACTTTTCAAAAATTGCATTTTGTTTAATGATAATAGTCAATATATTTTTATATCTATGTACGTACCTAAATAATCGATATTAATAATGTTTGTGATTCTGCTTTTCTATACAGATATTAATTATCATTTTATTAGCTACAATTATATTGACTAAAATGCAAGCATTACCTATAGTGTTAAATTGTCTGTTTACATTAACGAGTATAATCGACATATGTTTATATCTATTTCCTACCGAATATAAGTATAATAATTTATTTTACAAAAATATTGAATTTAATAGTGTAAATAGTACCTACATAAACATAATCTAATAGAATTTATTATACATAATTATATATAAAATAGTTTTTTTTTAAATTGAAATCCCCTTATTGCGAGAATTATAAACCGAAATGCAACTTTTATTTTTAATAAGTCAGGGATGTCGAAACCGGAGAGAATTGAGGAAGCGTATCCCCAAAAATAATTTTGAGGGGCGAACTTCATATAGCTTGTTCCTCTCAAAACTGTGTATTAAATATTTGAGTGAATTCAATTGTACTTTATCAAACAAAACCTTAACATTTAAAGTAAAATAATGCATACGTAATGAGTTTGAAAAGCTACATTTATGAGCTTGCTCTTCTGTTTTTAGAAAATTAATCATGGTTAAAAATAAAAGTTCATTTATAAGTGCCACCTTTTGCATCGGAACAGGGGAGGGGACCAAGGTCATTGGGATCTCTCCCTCCAATATTTCTCAAACTAAATTTTTGTATTATTAAAAATGAGAGAAAACAGGAAAAGGTTATATTTTATGTAAAGGCCCTAAGAGAATGGATTCAGATGCTTTAAAAATGCATTTAACAGCACTAATTAGTTAAAACATTTTCGGTTATAGGCTACACTGCTACGTAGACATGAGGTGAAGATTGCTGTTCCTTTCCAGGAAAGTGCCCTTCAAACTTAAACCGTTCCGACGAGCCTATTACAGATATATTGTACATTTGTACAGGAAACTATTTCAAAATATAAAGCTCAAGAAACTTTTATAGGATAAAATAAAAGTTGCGTATATGGGAAACAGATAATATAATAAATAAATGTGTTACTAAATACATATGTCATTAGCATATTCTGTGATATGGATAGTAGAGGCATAAGTTGGAATTCTAATATATGTTGGAGGGGGGGTTGTGATTGTTATATGAAAGCCGGTTTCAGTTTCGGTTTCGGTTTCCCAAAATATAATGTATATAAGGAGGTATTATTGAAATATAATTCATTCGTAACTGTTATTTTGTGTACGACTGACCTCTTACTAACTATGAAGTGAATTATTAAATTGTACGATACGTCAGTGGTTCTACCAAACCCTCATATTGGAGCAATCAGAGTCCATAAATTTGGTAATCGATTTTATTTGGTTTCCTATTTTGATTTCTTGGTATTTGTGAAGAAATATGTATATCTACTGTATAATTATGTATCTATTTTCCAGATGCATTATTCTACTATTTCCTCCTTGACTAAGTATACCCTAGGTATATAGTATTAAATCAATAATATACTTTAATATGCTTTAATCTATTTTTTCTACATATTTATACCACATTTATAATTATAAATGGTTAATTTTTGTTTAATTTCAACATAATTAGTAATGACATTTCTAATCATACTCGTATATTGTATTATTCATGATAACTTCTTGTAAATTATTTCTATCAAAATCTAAATATCATTCGTAATTTTTCTTACTTTATATTTGAGATATAATCATCTATTATTATCAATCGAGTTTGTTATTAAGATTACTAATGTTAAAATTGTTTATCTTCATCTTCATATTGTATATCTTTATTGTTCATCTTCATATTGCCCACATTATAGCGTTTATTGTCAATGAATGGTAGAACCAAAAATTATTTCAATAAGTAAAGTTGTAATTTTTTTACTTCGTTTAGCTACAAAACCTTATTACCTTGTAATAAATTAAGGAATGTTTTTACTTGAACATATTACTATTTCGTTAGTTTTCTATCGAGTAGGACATTCTCAATTTATTAACTTCAAAACTGACCTTTGCAAGCGGTGTAGTAGTTGATTCCGATGCTCTGGCCCTGCTTACATTCGGCCTCAATGAATGCCCTCTCAGACACGTAGGTCCTGTCGTCCTTCCCGCAGACCGCACCCTGCTCATAACAACCCTCGCCTGTACATTCGCAGGAGCATTGGGGAGTGTTCATGGCAGTCACCTTGCAAATTTGCTTGAAGCCGCAGGCCCCAGTAGCGCATACGGCTGAAGAGCGAGCAGAATATTATTTAGACTATATTATTTAAATTGTAGGCGAATGTTAAAAAGGTACTTGGAAATATTTGTTTACATGGTTCGAAAAACATAAAGCAATGATTGATGTTATTATCTAAACGCATATCAAATATACGTTTCTATATAATTCTTGCAATATATAAGCTTTATCAAAAACTAACTATTTTTTTTGTTTTTAATTCAATTTAGCGCTAATTGTTAATATTAAGTATTCTTACTTTCATTTACAACCACGAAATTGAAAATTATTGAAGCACATAGAACTGCACTTAAATAGCGCATATGTTTGCTTTCTGACTCAGAAAATATCATGCCAAATAATTAGAACACATATTAATATCATGCATACAAATTAGAATAAATTAGGTTACGAATCAATAATTTATCGCACATGTGATTAAATAAACCAAACAAAATAAAATAAAAATTAATGTATATATAAATAAATATATATTTTAAATTAAACAAAATAATATAAAATTGATATTTTCTCAAATGAAACTGAACAAGGAAATATATATTAATTAAAAAATATTTAATTAAATCATTAATAAATATTTCAGTTAAACAATTTAAATGTTTCTTTTGATTATGAAAATATTTGTAGATGCATCTTAAACGTTTTATAAAGTATTGAACTACATATTATTTTGATATATATAACTTATTAATATAAAATATGTTAATTTGGTAGTATTCTACACACATTAAAATACTTTGTTTTGTATATTGACTAAATTAACGAGGTAAACAATTATTGTTAATTTATTTTTACTCTTTGTACTATCAATTAAAGGCAATATTTAATGTTGATAACAATAAAATATGTATTGGGACACATACAGAAGCAGTTCTGTTTGCCGTCTCCACGGAATCCGTGCAAACACTCGCAGTTGTAGGACCCGTCTGTGTCTGTACACTTGGCCATGTAATGACAAGCTCGATTCTCCATAGCGCACTCGTTAATATCTGTAATAATCAGAAATAATTATATAATCAAATAAATGATTAACAATATGTATATAACTATATTATTTATCATTTATTTGAATATCAAATTCTAATTTATCCAAAACAATAAAATATATTCCATTATTGAAATAACTTACAATCGATATCAAATAGTATCAAATATTATTTTAAGATACTAATTACTTATTTTACCTTTTTAACGCCTTTTACTTAATAAAACCTATTTAACCTCTTAATATATAATAGTAAAAAATATAATATTTAATTTATAAATATAGTTTCCTTTGGGATCATGTGCATGTGATAACGTTTATTTATTAGTTAAGATATATATTATATATATAATAGTTATTCAACATATTTAAAAGGTATAGAAATATAGAAAATATATTATATATGCATATAAATACCTACATATTGTGTAATAATATAATATTTTACAAAATTTACTACTGTTAGCTACAATCAGTAGTAAATGTGTTACAGATTAATATCAATATTTTAAAGATAAACTTCATTCATTTTCGGTATTATTTTATGGAACCTAAGATACAACATTGTCGATAAATAAACGTTTATACAACACAAGATTATTTAAAAATATATTTAGTGAAATCAACTCAGTTAACTGTTTACTTTCGCAGATGTCCAATTCGTTCCTCTTGTACCCTTTTTTACACTGACACTCGGGACCCTTATGTGTATTCACGCAGTGACTGTTGGGTGGGCAGTTAGTCTTCCTTTCATAACAGTAGTTGATTTGTTGACATGGGCTCTCTACGCTTCCGTTGATAGAGTTCTCGTAGCCCAAGTAGCATTCACATCGGAATCCAGTAGCCTCTTTGACACATCGACCCGCTTTTACACCACCACATCGGTCCTTCTCATAACACTCGTTGATCACTGAGTGTATGCAGTTGAAGAGGGGGTTGAGAGAGTTTAAATTTGGTGAAGGCAGAACACGAACATGGAACACAGATCATATTATAGTTGAAAATTACAAAGGCTTTTCCGTTTGTCTAAAAGAGTATTATTAGAAATTGTTATCCCAATTCTAATGAATAATTTTCAATTTATAAAAATCAATCTGTTTTATAAAATAAAGTTAAGAAGACAATAGCTGAATAATTAAAATATATAATATTCCAAATTTTCGAATAACTCTTTATCA
>JAYRBW010028228.1:0-12298 GCA_036023295.1 Invenusta paracnida
TTTAATCGATTTTTTCTGGGAAGGCAACCAATTATAATTAAGAAAACCATAGATATAAAGCAGGTAGATACGTAGAGTGTAGGTAATAACTAGCGAGTTTAAAGTTGATTGAATACTTAACAGGCAACCAATAAAATGCTGCTTTATTTCTCCGCATCAGTTTCTAAAGTTAACGATAGAGCCAACAAATGTGTCTAGCATTATCTCAAATTTCAACCGAGTGATTACCGACCGGTTACGGGCAATTTCAACCAAATCGTATCCAGCCGATAACCATTAGAGTTAACCCAACCGCTACTTTGAAATGGCCTATTTAGTAAGTTATAAAGCACGTAAGAACGTGTTTTCATAATTTTCTTAAATAAATTTGAATACAGGCGAGACATGTTCCGTGCTCTCGAATCACTTCTGGAAACCTCTTGTCCATTATTTTAACTGCCTCGTGGGATATATAGTTGTGATATAAATTATATTTTCTGAGTTTTTATCGAGGATGACAGGATTTGTTTATGCCAAATACACATATGCTTAGCATATATACACATATTTAACATTTAAATTAATGAAATTAAACCATTAAATTTTCAAAACCTCTTAAATGGCACTGTTTCATAAGTAGTTACAGAAAAAATTCGATTGCCATAGTAAATAGATACAATTGGTCTATATGTTTAATATTTTTATTTTTTATTTTTACGAATATATTAACAACACACCTCTACCCCTCCACTTATTCTCTCATATATTTACCATTTATACACACATATATATATCATGAATAATATATACAAAACTTTCCTTTTGTTTTTTGGTATTTTATTCATTTACCTAAAGTATTAGTGTAAAAATGAAATAATAGTTCATTTAGACCACTGATCACAGTTTTTAAATAAAAAGTTAGTCATAAATGTAAATTATAATCAAAAGAAGGTGGATCTTCAAAGACTTATTTAAATTCTTGTTACATGCAGAATTAAACACTTATTTTAAATACAGCTCTATTATAAGTTAGGAATTGTCTGAAATTATATTGCATAATCATGTACATACACCTAACATTTTCAGGTACCACGATTCTAACGAAATCCATCATTCCATCGGAAGATGCACGGCAGTATCTCGCAGCTTTACACGATTAATGCAGAAATGGTTTCGAGTCTATAACTGCGGTCTGCTTAATAAGCTTCAAATTTTTCATTTTTTCCCATTATTGTCTGTCATCCTATTTCTCTCAGTATTATTCATAATATCTTTTAGAATACAATCTGATGAAGTTAAAATTAGGCATTATAACTAGATCTTTTACTTATGAGCGAATATTGTGAACACGTTGTCTTTTTATATACTTTATAAATGTACATTTTTGGTTGCAAATATATTGTTACAATTTAAATGAATTAAGTTTATGGTAAACTTATTAATATGCTAAAATATGTTTTTCCAATTGAAAATATTTAAATTAATGTGTTCTATATTATCCTAATTATTTTAAACAATAATTTGGTCAATGAGTTAATGACAAATATTTATGCATATTTGCGAATATTAAATTTAATTATTTTATCATAATACCTATATATATGACTTAAATAGTATATATAAATTTCTAATTTTTTATGTGGATATATTAATAGTATGATTTCATGCTCTTTCAGAAATAAAAAAAGTAGAATACCTCAGAATAAATATTTTTAATGTAATATTTTCAACCGATACACACCAGAACAACATGATTACGAAAATAATAAATATATTTTTGAAATTATGCTTATATCTAAATTATGATATACATTTAACCATTTAACCATTTTGCCAATATATCATTTTGTATAATAAATAATATCTTACCTATACATTTAGTTATAATACAACATTATACTCTGTTTAATATTGGCCTAAAGCCAGGGTCACATTACCTACCACTTTTATATGTAACGCAGACTGTTAGTACCTACTATATATATTTATATCGCAGCTTATATGAAATTACTTCTAACAAACCAGTTTTGTATAATGTATGAATATTTATCTACGTCTAAGTACTGTCTCCAGTTGGAATTTTAACATTATCAGCACATCCTTAATTGCGGTCCTTTGATGTATCATTGATTGATACTTATGCTGTTCCTTATCCCTTTGTTAGGCTGCTCAATTAAGTCAATCAATGCAGCTGTCTCCTCTTTTCATTCATTCGTGAATATATGCACACTCCACAATGTATACCTTTGATTTAGAAATTATTGTATTCCATCACTCTATAACTAGTGATGTCAATAATAGATTCGGACTTCCCTTCTATAATTCTACCGATACTTTGAGGATGTAATATTACATACTTTATAATAAAAGCGAATGTATTTTGAAATATCGTAAAAATTAAGAAATAAAGAATTATAATACGTTTTAAATTTATTATTGCATGTTTAATTAATATGAATATATAATTGAAATTGTAATTTTAGTAAATCAATAATGTATAACGTTTTATTCATAATTTGATTTAGTAATTATATTTTATTATACGGCCATTTTACTGATTTCCTATGTTAAAGAATAGGACACATTTCTATGTTTTTGACCCAATATTCGTTAAAAAGGGACATTTTAAACAAAAAACTATTATAAATATGTTAGAATAGATTTATGCATATCATTTTGTTCCTCCAAGTGTTTTCTACGCAATACAAGTAAAATTAGTCATACCATTTATTTTCTATAAATATTTGAATATTGGTACTAAAGCCTATTTTAGGCATATATTAGCTTGAGAACTAATATTCAAATCTTTATAGAAAATAAATAGTATGACTTATCCATGTAATTTCACTTGTATTATGTAGAAAACACTTAGAGGAACACAATGATATGCATAAATCTATTCAAACATATTTATAATAGTTTTTTCTTTAAAATGTCTGTTTTCACGAAAATTGGGTCAAAAACATAGAAATGACTTCTTCTTTTAACATAGGAAATCAGTAAAATGGCCGTATCTCATGAAAGCTACTATCTACAGAAGGTTATCATGCATTTATGAAATCCTTAGTATAAGACCTTTAAAATGATGTATAATAACCTTGGTTGTTCGAACTGGTACTAAAATACTCATTGGGAGAAGGACAAATATGAATGTAACATTTAATAATTTTGCAACGTTTAGACCTCAACATTATATATTTTAATATTAAAAGGTTAAATCTCTTAATTAATACGGAATACTAAAATATTTCACAGCATTAAACTTTATATAATTTGAATAATTTTTAAAAATATTTATATAGATGTGAAAGATAGATGCTTTATTAATGTACATAAAATAACTTATTAAAACTTAGTATGTTATTTTTTATTTATATAATTTAACCAGTACTATACATAGATATACCTACTAAATAACAAAATATTTATAATATATGATAAAAATTATGAATATTTACTCTCAAACGTTCGACTTTCTAATGTTTATATTATGCTTAGTTGTTTAATACTTATATTATATTAAAAGGGTATTAAAAGATACTTCTCATTAACTGAGAGTGAGGGTGTGATTATATTCTAAAAGTAACCTCTGCCAATTGAATAGGATTGTTCTGTTAGGGGGATGCTGTATATGACTGACTGAGGAGTTGTGCAATTAATACTTTAATTAACAAAAGTATGCTATCATCAGAATGATACTTTCATTGGAACAGCTATTATAGTATATTCATTAAAAAATACCCCCCCCCCATTTCAAAATATCTGATTTTTGTTTATTTTAAAATTTTAAATGTAATTAAATGCATAACATTTTTAAATTAAATAAGTCCATGTTTTAGGAAATCAATCATATAGTGGTGGTCCTGAAGAGGACCATTGTCCCATTCTCAAAAAGGGATTAAAATTTGGGAATTGAACACTATTACTATTTGATCGAGCCATCTCTTGCTGCAATGACTTGCTTGACTCAGCATGGCATTGCGGAAATGAGTAATAATTTACTTTAATGTACTTAATTGAAAATGCACAAAAAATTTACTTTTGGTTCACTTGTTTTTCACAACATTGTAGTATGGTGGTGAATATCTTGCCCCCTATAAATGTTATTATTTTAAATTATATGACCTGAAATAACAAATATATATGAGTACTATGAAAGATACACATCCAAAGTTTGATAAAATAAAATATTTTTTATCTTTTTCAAAATATGATTATTGTTTTAATAAAGCCTTATTTGTCATACTTATATAAATATAAAATAATTATGTAAAGTTGCTAACGGAAACAACTTTTATTATTTTATTACTATGTAATAAAATCATATTTTCATTAAAACAACAAAAGACAATTAATAATATAAAATATAACAAAATTATGCAACGAATATGACAATATTACTGTTATTACTAAAAGAAAATATTGTATGCTTAAATAACATTACTTTTGTTTAAAACAATAAATTATAAATTTAATTTCTGTTATTTTTTTATTTATTTTTAGATGGCGATACGAAATAGTTTAATAATATTGATAATAACATTAACAATATAGAACGCAATTGTTTTATCCGTTAATAAAATTCACTTATTCCTATTAAGTGTAGGTATACAATTAAATCGAAGAAAAATTCAAATCTAACAATAATTACTGACAGTTTTTCAGTAATAATGGTATCGTCAATTTTGGACTGGTTTGATATCACATAACATTTCTATGTTGTCACGTATTACAATGATCAAATTTGAAAAATAGTTTTCAGATGAATTGAAAATTATGCCAGATTGTTTAGAAGGCATATTTTCTAAAGGAAAATCTTTTTTATTTTAAGTTTAAATTGCTCATATTATGATGAGCAAAAATGAAATGAAAGCAAAAATTTCGTTACAAGATTGTGTAACGAAAAATTATATCTTATCGTTACATATATGTAATGTTACATCTCCGAGTAAATTTCACAACAAATTTTGAATTAATATTAAAATAAAGGAAGCAACATACACACCACTGGACAAGAATAAAGATAAGTGTGTTTAATTTATTTTATAATATTAAAACAAACTCAGAATAATAAATTAATTAATTAAATCAATTAAACATAATAATTATTATTTTATATACATATATTTTAAAAATATGAAATCATACTTCAATAAATTAATATAATGTTATGTGTATAATATATTTAGTAAAAATACATTTATTAGAATTTAATTTGATTAATAACAAAAAAACTTTTACTTATTTTGTATAGCTATAGAACCACTTACAAAATCAACTCCAACACATATATGTGCTAATTTAACACATTAAAAGTCAATATTTATTTCTTCAATTAAAACAGAAGATATGACCTTTGGCTTAATTATTAATGATAATTTGAGTAATAAAAAAGTTAATAGTCCAGTAAATGAAATTGACATTGACATTGACGACTGCTCTTCACTTTTGAATGAAAATGTAATCACACACGATCATTCATTAACTTCATCTAATGAAAATAATTCTCAAAATGTATTAAATCAGAATGACACTACTGATTACTTTGTAAGCAATATGATTGTTTTTTGTGAGATGGATAACTGATTAATCAACTATTTCTATAAATGTTATTAAACGTGCGGAATTAGCAGAGGAAGAAGATTTAATTCTGAATGAATCAGTTCAAGTTAGTCCACGATGACTTAAGTCATGGTCATCAAATGGCACTTCTTATTCCTCAGAAAATCTAAACCAAAAACGATCATATCCACTACCAGTAGAAAATAATTCTAAACGTCAAAAAATGTTCGTTGATTTAACATGTCGCCGAATTTACATTCTCCTTTAAATAATGATGTACAATCCATTTTATCAACACAAAAAAACAATTTGTGTACTCCCAGATGTTTGGAACCATGGGACTCTTGAGCAATGACCTCGTCTATAAATGATATTCACAATGACACATGTACAGATTCAAAAAAGTGAAGAACAGTTGCCTATTGAAATTTTTTTGTCATCAATGTGATACGCCTTTTAAAACTTTATATCTTTTGATGAATCATAGAAGAATTTGCTTTCTCATGGAACACCTATGCTTGAAGAATATGTTAAAGATTTCATACATTGTCACTGTCATAAATCTACTTTAAATGATTGTATTCAGTTTCGTACATTTCACACCAGTGGTAAGACCCACTCAACCAATCGATTTGTTAAACAATATTCGTGAAAGGATCGATGACTGTACAAACACTTATTACAGACTGCGATGAGTGAAAGATTCATGTTGTAATAAACCTTCTATGTTAAAAAATTGACCCACAATCCAATGAAGTAATGAAAAGATCATTTTTCTATTCAAGCCCATTATGCTAGCAATTATGTATTTGTAAATAATACTATTTCAGGTTTTTAGCTAAAATCGAAGATTTTGTTTACAGAGGGTCAAATTGGATAATTAATGCAACAAACTGGTTTGATCTATGAACTATTAAGTATTTTTCTTTGCCTCATGATTTGCCTACACGGACATGACGATTTACCTTCAAAACTTAATGCTAAAAGAGAAAAATGCTAAATGTGAGAAATATAAATGGGAAGATAGATTGCTTTCTCTATGATATTGTATTTGTTTTACACTACTCAGATATTACACAATAAACCAATAGATGTAAATCTAGTAGTTATACTAATTGAATGACTGATTTAAAACTCGGTGACCTTAATTATCCAATAAGGGCAAAAGACATCCCCCTGTTTGAACAACTAAACCCAGGGATATATGTTAATCCTTTAGAATGGCAAGAAAAAACACTGATTTTCCAATTCGTGTATTACGTCATTCTGGTTGTCCACGTGATTATCCGACAATTGATCAAGAACCGAAAGTTATAAATATTTTGACTTTTAAAAATAATGAAAACAAACTACCGCACTTTGTTACAATTGTGAATTTAGATCGATTATTAAATTCAAAACCAAATAGATCTAACCAATCACACACAGGTTATAAGCATTACGAGCGATATTTGAATCCATTTTACTCATTGAAGAGTTTCATTAAACATCGAAAATACTGTTATACTAAGGAACCAGAAACAATCGTACTTGTCTAGAAAAAATGTTTTCATAATTTTCAGAGATGGCAGGCAATGTAGAGACTATCCTATGTTGTATATGCAGACATAGAAAGTTTTTTTTTAAAGAACACATGTGAAACATTGATACACAAGCATAAACCGGCAGCGATGTCTTACTTGTTAGTTCCACATAGTGTAATTAAAAATCGACCAATTTCTTGTCAACATAAAATGTTTTATGGTGAAAACTTTAATGAAAAGGCGATGCTATCTCTAAAATCGTTAGCAGCTGAAATTTACAAGCGGTACTGTGAAAATTGACACCAGAAAATAGTATATCAAGACAGCAGCAAACTGAACATGATAAAAAAGAATCATGTTATATTTGTAAAAAAATGTTTTTAACAAAACTATTCAACAGAAAAATCTATTAAAGTAAGAGAGCACTATCATCTTACGGATTTTTATAGAGGTCTATTATGCCAAGAATGTAATATAAAAATTAGACTCCGTTCTAACATTATACCCATATTTTTTTAATAATTTCAAAAATTATGACAATATAATCTGCGCTGAATCGATCGGTAAAATACCAAATTGTGCAATAAATGTTATTCCTTCAACAAAAGAAAAGTTGTTAATTCCAATTGCTTACAGACATCCTTGCATATTTATTTGAAAATATGAAGCTAAAAGATTTAAAGTTGACACGTAATATTTTTACTAATGACGAAACATTTTAAATGGTTGCTCTCAAGTAGGGTATATTTTCATATATATTTCGACTCTTTGAAACGGATGGAGGAAACCAGTTTACCGAATCATCAAGCTTTCTTTGATGAATTTAATCATGAAGAATGTAGAGAAAAAAATTATCAACATGCACATTATATGTGGACTGCTTTGGGTTGAACGACATTTGGTGAGTATATGCTTTCCTATCTCAAAATTGTTGTATATAACAACTTGCTGATATTTTCGAGACACACCGCACGCACACTTTAAGTGAAACGAGTTTGGATCCGACATATTATCTCACTCTTTCAAGTCTTTCAAGGGACGTTGCCTTCAAGTCAACAAAAGTAAGAGTTGATCTTCCTAGTGATCGAGATATGTTCTGTTTTGTTGAGTCGGGAATTCGTGGTGGAATGACATTTGTTAATACTCATCATGTCGAGTCAAACACACAGCAAATCCCCGAATCCTATGATCCGAAAAAGAAAAAAATTGACCTTCTTTATGTTAATGCTAACAATCTATATAGCAATGTATTGTCTAGAAAGCTGCATAAAGTGAAATTTAGATGGTTGACTGATTAGAAGAGTATTCCAATTGATTTAAAATCTTACGATTAAATTGGTGATGTTGGATATCTTTGTGAAATGGGGTTAATCTATCCGCAAAGTGTATAAGATCAAACTTCGGATATTCCATTTGCAATCGGAAAAACTTACAATCACCGAGAGATGTTTGTCCAAATTTATGACAAATGTATTGTTGCAGTTAAATGGTGATAAACTGAAGACATATCGAGGTTATGAAAAGTTAATGCTAACACACTGGAATAAGTATATATAATTATATAGTTCATGGTGAACTGCTCCAGTTTTATCTTAAGCAAGGTATGCATCTTTCAAAAGTACAAGGAGTTCTAAAGTTTCATCAAACAGCATTTTTTAGCCAGATATCACTCATAATTCGATTCAACGCCAGAATGCTACAACAAAATTTCAGAAAGATTACTATAAATTGTTGAATAATTATCTTTATGGAAAAACCATGAAAAATGTTAAACATCGAATCAATTTCGTTTTTTATCTGAGGAAGATACAGTTAAGAAACTGGCAGTTATTTTTAATAAAAATTTAGTCAATTTTCACCTTGCCAAGAAACAGGTCGTTTTATATAAATCGCGTGCAATTGGTCAAGCCGCGTTAGACATTTTAAAACTCATAATATATTAGCTTTATTTTAACAAATTGAAAACCTACGCTCAAGAAATTGGTGAAGAGTTATAGCTAATTGGTGGTGATACGGATTCACTGTTTTTTAAGACAACGACATGCGTGTAGATACAAAATTTATTCTAATATGATTCGACGCATGATTCGAGATGACGTTTTAGATACATCAAGAAATTGGTCATCCCGTTAATCATCCACATTATTCTAATAAATGTAACGCGCGACTAGGTTGCATAAAAGATGAATCTGAAGGCATGACGTTTCGAGAATAGATTTGATTACGCCCAAAGGCTTATTCCATGCTATTAGCAAATGGTGAAGAAAATAAACGAGCAAAAGGTGTTTCTGGATAAAAAAGTAACTAAAGAGATTACTCACTCTCTTTATCGAGAGTTCTATGAAGAGCAAAGTACTTTTTGTCATGAACAACGCCAAATTGGTTAAAAAAATTAACAACTCTATATAATGAATTATTGTAAGCGTTCTCTTTCATTTTTTGAATATAAACGCAACTGGCTATCATGAAATCACAGTAAACCGTTTCGTAATTATCAGTTCGATGATGTTGATAAACCTGGCAAACGTCAAAAAAACATTCTCCCTACGTTTCTTAAACCAGTGGTCTAGATGTCACGATCTTAATCTCTTTTTAAATTTCCGCTTTTAGAGGTGTATTTTTCATCTAGAAGATCTCTCAGTCTGCAATAAGCTTCCACAGAAGATATGACAAATTTTGTACTTTTCTTTCCTTCATAAAGTAAATGTTTTTTCCTATTTATTCTGACGCTCTGGAGAACATTGCCCTATTTTTATGATTAAATTAAACTAATATTAATCATTGTTAGGTGGATAAACTGTGTTCTGTATTTAAATATATACATTCATATTATTGTAGTAATGTTTCTTACATGTACATATATTACTTCATCTTCAAATTTCAAATTGTATAATATCATTCACACAATAACTTTTCATATATACTTCATCTTCAAATTTCAAATTGTATTATATCATTAACACTGCAATAACTTCTACATTTTTTTATGATATCAATAATATTTTTTAAATTAATTATATTATTACAATTTTAAATAAATTCTTTTATTCATTGATTTTATAACTTTTTTCTTTCTTATATAGTTAGAATGTCAAAGTCAGTGGGTAAATTATATTATAATATTTGTAAACATATCAGAATATTTAAATATATACGAATATAATAAAATAACACAGTTAATAGAATGATAAAATAACATTAAATAAAATTTTAATATTTACATCACAAGATGTCAACTTAGAAAGGAGATGAGTGTGGAAACAGATCTTGTAAATAATCGAAAACAGTTTCTAATTTCCGTCGAGATTCAGCGCCCATTATAACAACTTTTTCAGAGTGAAATACATTGACGTATACCGGTTTCCATAATAAAATGTGTAAAGCGGGAAATATTTCAGGTTCAGATTGCATAAAAGTATTACAACTTATTGTTTAATTGAAAAGGTAAATATTAATTTTTCTTTCTAAATCAAAGGTAAACGTTTCTGTTTGAAGCATAGCTGGTGAAGCAGTAATGAAAGTTTCATTAGGAAGATAAAAAATAGTGTAATAAAAAGTTCAATTGCATCCAGATTTATGTTACAGCCCATAACACGAATATTTCTACTTTAAAATATTAAAACAGTCCATTTTTAAAACATTTTATACTATGCATGTGTGGTTTTCTCATGTAATATTGAACAGTTATATTTGGATGATAAATTGGTTGAATCATTGTGTTAAAATCACAGGTTGTTGGTAATTCAAATTAAGCGCGGAAAACTTGATTAAAACAAGTAGATATCATTATAAAATAAAATAAATCAAACTTCTATAAAAATAGACTGCAAAGAACGTCAATTATAAATATATTTTCTGTAGTTATAGTACACAAAATATATATATGTATGTGTGTAAACAAGCAAAATTCAAAAGGATGAAACAATTTATAAAATATGGATTTCATTTTAAAGCATATGAGTTCATTGTTGGTTATGGGATCGAGTATGTCTGCAAAGATAACATTTAAAGATAACATTTGTAGAAAATTTGATTACTCACCGTAATATATTTTATGATAAACTGCCAAAACAAATAAATTGGTTTACAGGTAGTCAATATGAGCCATCAAAGTTAGACAAAAACCAATATATAATATATCAAGGATACCGGATTCATTTGATATGATTGAACCTCATGATCTCTTTGTTTTGGATGATTTAATGAATGAAAAATTGTTTCAATCAGTCAGAATCTATTTAAAGGCAGTAATGAGGCGAGAACACGGGCTCTTAATATACAATATATCGTTATTTTAAAAAATGCACGCGATGCAAGATAGATTGATGTACTTTCTCATCAGATGTACCCCAGACAAGGTAAATTTATGACTCAAACATATAGAGATTCAACGTATAGAAAATGACATGCCTACCCCTTTATTGATTTAAATCAAGAAAAACCTGAAGAATTACGTATACGTATACAAATTTTACCGAATGAAGCCCCTAAAATTGTTTACATGCTATCTACAGGTAGCTATAAACAAACAGTGTAGAAGGTGTAGGATGATACATGTTAGCTGTATTATAAACAAAACCACGAAATCTTATAAAGAAAAGTTTAAAAATTTCTTAATCAACTTATTGAAAACAGGAAAGATAGAAAAAAATACACGGCTCTCATCAAAAAAGCAAAACCATATAATATAAAAACTATAACACAGATTTCCTATCATTACTTCATCAATGATAGAAATCTAAATTCAAAGATTAAGAAAAAAGTTGATCTCAGGAGGGGGATAATTTACAAATTTGTCAAAAATTGTCTCTCACATACTGGTAACCAAAAGAGTAAAATACATTGTAAACCTGAGGGTGTTAGAAAAGCACGTCAACTTCTAATTAATCAACGTGGTGGAATTTTTTCAGCACTTATCCCTCTATTTCTCGCATTAGTAACAGCTGCAACACCGATCGCTGCTAAAGCAGCAGTCGCTGTTGTTGTTGTTGTTGTTGTCGACAGAGTGGAGTCACAACATCGTCTGTTGCGCGAACTCCTCCACTGCCCCAGGAGTCTCGAAAAAACTTGAGAGGGGATCTACTTGTCCAAAAATCCGAATTCTCTTAGGAAGAAGCGTGGGACAATCTGTGAGCCAGTGGCTGACATCACCATTGGGATGTTGGCAGTTTAGACAGTTCTTTTCCTCCTTGAAGAACTTGGCTCTATAACTTTGCAGTTTATGGTGGTGTCCG
>JAYRBW010028239.1:0-12297 GCA_036023295.1 Invenusta paracnida
TCCAAATTTGGAGGTCGACTTCTTCCTCCAAATTCTATACGTTTTAATACAGTTTGGAGGTCGACCTCATCCTCCAGTGAGTAGAGGAAGGTTTTAAAATTCGGGCCATAGAAGCAGACAGACAAGTCACCCACCCGCCATCCAGTTCCATGTCTTCTTCGTCTTGTAACGCAGCCTCCAGAGCAGCAACAACTTGGGGCGCCATTCCCGGTGGCTCATAGTCCCGTGTAGTCCGGTTGGGTAGATCCAGCTCTAGCAGGATCAACTGTTCACACTTGTAGCGCGGATTGGGGCCCATGCTGGCAGCGAGGCGAGCGAACTCGGAGACTGGGCGGCGGCCACCGATGGCTGATGTTGGACGTTGGGCCATGCTGTTTTGGCCGCTGTAGGGGGAAGGAAGAGTACATGACTCATGGGGGCTATAGCTAGTTCAGGTGATTGCAATTATTCAGACTTAGGTTAACCTTGAATTCATTTTTAAATAGTATAGACATTACACTAAATATCCAACAGACAGGAAATAGACTTAAGAAAACAAGAAGGTCTAGATACTGACGGTGTCTTGGCCAGCGGCTGCAGATTCCAAACATTCTCGTCATCATCGTAGACGGCCCGTGTCTGGAGCTTCTCCCTGTCTTCGGGTGGCACAAAGTTCTCCAGTATGAGGAGTCGGAGCTTCAACTCTCGCGTCAACTGCTCTTGGGTTCGCTCTGTTTCCTGACGCTCGAAGATGTGTTCCTCCTTGATCTCTTCAATCTCACGCTTCACCTCCTGGTATATGATGATAATTAAAAGTCATTTGTATGAATAAAAAGAAAATGAATAAGTCAGTCTAATCAAATTAATATAAATATAAATTTTGGAAGAAATACATTAAGGAATTTGTCGTAATAAAAATGTCATAGAAAATAATAGCATGAAAAATGGCGTACCAAGAATTTTGAGAATAGTCATATTATAATAATCTTTAGTAATGTACTAAGCAATGAAAAACATAAGACAAATATTGTTCAAATAAACAATAAGTCTTTAAAAGTCCTATACACAAATTATCGTAAAAAATAAGCCATCCAAATTGCTCATAATAAATCATAAATAAACAGACATACAGACTAAAAACTACTTTAAAAGATATCATAACAATGTGAAAAAAAAACTTTATAAAAAAACAAAACAAGAATATAGAAAAGACAGGTGTATAATACATATGTGTTGTATTAAAACAAAAACACAAAATCTTTGAATTTCTTAAACAATCAAAAAGTCGTAAAGAAAAAAACCCATCTTTATATAGAAGATACATATAACTGTCATAATAAATAAATAGAATAAATGCAAAGACGTACATAAATTTGTACCAATATTTTAAAATAGACTAGATGTTAAAAGTGAAGAAAAACAAGTTAATCCAAAATATTAATTAAACTTATTCCTAAATATATAGCATTCAAATTTAAATGCTACAAAGAAAACATTAACGTTATAATCAGAAACAGTTCTAAATTTCTAAAAATAAAGAATAATATATTTCAAAACAATACAACACTTTAGTGGGTTTTTGAATTACTCACATTGAGTTTGTCGAAGTATTTTTTTAGTCGCTTTGTGTTCACATCGACCTCCTGACGTAGAGAGGTAAAGTTGTCCTGCTTGTCAAGAATTTTCTCTTGTTCCAGTTCCATTTCTTTCTCCATCTCACGTTCGCGTTTCTTAATGTAAAAATAAATAAAAATAAGAGGTTACAGCGTGTAAGAGAATCGTGTAATAATTTTATATATAAGATATTAATATTATGGATCAAGGCATTTAGTGCTTATCATCAGATAATTAGAGCGGGGCTGAAGGCTATATCAAGTATTTATTGTTATATCGTAAATTATGGTCTTATATCTATTAGAAATTAGTATATTAGGTAGTATAATAATAAAATAATATTTAATACTATTTAAAGCTTTATTAATGATTACATTCAATATTATATTATTAATACACTCGTTATTTTAAAGGTTATATCTATATTAATGATAGTATAATTTATTGCTACACACCAATAAATACTCAATATTTGAATTTCACGTTTTGAAAAATATTGAATGAAATGAAACAAAACAATTCAGTTGTTAGTAGAAAAATAGGCCACTAACAAAAACAAGAAAATTTGAACAGCATTAATGTTGTAAGATCATACAGGTTCGTAAATCATTGGTAAAATAAAAAATAGCCTACATTTAGATAGATTTTCTTGAGCATAAAAATTTGTACAGTATAACAATTTAATCTATCTAAGAAACTTAATTAATGTGACCCCTACCCATTATTAATAAAACTAAAAGGTATTACAGATAGGAGTTCAAAAAGCATGTTATATTGGGATGTGTTCCACTTACCTCCCGCTCTATAATCTCGAGTCTCTGCTTCTCCAGAGCCATCTGCTGTTCATTAGTGTGGTGTTCGATACCCTTGCCTCCGCACAGAAGTTTGCTCTCCATAGCCTTCAACTTGTCCTCCATTTCCTTCTTTTGTCGCTGTTCCGCCTCCAGACGACTCTCCTTATCCTGTCATTTCATAGGCATAGAATAAGCTAATGAATGAGCTTTAAGGAGGTAAAACGTAAATTACTGCATCTACCATGATCATAGACATTTTTTAATCAATGAGGTTGAATGAAAATATAGGCTACAATAATCAGTAATTCTTGACCATAAACGTAAATAAATGTTGATGGCCTTATTTTATTACAGTAATACATATTATTAATACGTAGGTACATAAAACTATATAAGATAACAAAAACGTTTAAATTGATATAAAAATGTGTCGAGAAATGGTTATTTAACCGTAACTAAAAATATATATTACTTATTTTGATAAAGGTTTATCTTTCGGAAAATAAATTTCAGACTGATTCTGAATGAGATATCTATGTATTGAGGATAGAAAATGAGGATGCTGATGAATGGAATAAAGAAATATATACTATTATAATCTATAATAAAATAAAATCTCAAATAAAAGAAATATGGGATTAGTATTATCAAAGTTTTAGATGGGGCAGAATTTATTTATCTATGGAGATAATAGAAATAGAATTTTAATTAATAGCATAAAAAATTTGAAAATACATAGCAAATTCAGCAAACTATTTGAATTTTGTATTTATCTGTTAGGTGATAAACACAATGAAAGTTATAGTGTTATATATTTAAAGTAATATTAAACTATATTAACAAAATCATAAATGAAACATATTATTCGCAAACATCAAACTACAACTACATCTGTCAGTGAGCGTGTGTAACAAACGTACCTTGAGTTCAGTGAGTATCCTGTTCTTCTCCTCAGCGATCATGTTTTTGTTACTGAGTATTGCTACCTTTTCTTGCTCCAAGAGTGCCTGCTGTTGCTGACGAAAGGCCTCAGCATCCTCTTCAGTTCCGACCTCCCCATCGTCCTCCTCTTCTGATCCAGACTCCGACTCGCTCACTTCTTCAACAGTGCCTGGTTGGGAGATTAGGAGTGTAGGATTGCAATAAGCAAAGACGAACAAGTTGAAACCAATTAGGAACAAGAAAATAACAAAGTTCTTCAGAAGTAATCAACACTTTGGGTAACATTTTTAACTCTATTGAATAAAGTAAATATCTGTGTATGGAAGTAAAATAAACAAAAAGAATAAACAACTAGCAGCGCCTAATAAAAAAATTAACTCATAAAAGTGAATTGAATTTATGTATAACTTCATTGATTCAGTAAATAGCTGTAACAAGGAGAAATATTAGATACACAAACATTGTCTAGTTGGAAAAAACTACGAACTGCGGTCAGAATTAATAAAACAGCAAGAAGCACCGATCGGTATAACTAAGACGATATTATAAACTCTCTAATAACCGTGACATTTCATGAGCGTTATTTTTTAAAGTAAATAGTTGCAATAAGAAGCAGAAATGGAGGAAACAGGGTGAGTCCCTCATTCCCTCATTACATGTTCGAATTACTCACCATCTGCCAGTGTCCTTTGTCTCACCCTGCGGACCCGTTTCTTCTTTCCTTTCACCCTCCGCGGTCCCCCCTTGGACATGAGCATCTCCTTTAATCGTTCAATTTCCGTCTGATACTCGCGGAGAAGGGCGTCTTTAGGATCCTCGTTGATCTTGGGTTTGTTCTTGATGCTCTTGGCACGGTGAGCATAGCGTAAGGTATTGATCGTCTCGTCGAAGTTATAGTTGGCCGGACCGATATTTGCCACCATCACAGTGCGTGCATTGCCTCCAAGAGAATCTGGAAGTGCATAAGCAAGTTTTTGAAGGCTGCATTGGAAAAAGTCATGTCAAAACTGAATTTACGATGAAATTATAATAAATATGCAAGCAAAATTAATTCATTATGCACGAGATTAAGTGTATTTTTAAAAGAACTATTTTTAAATCGAAACAATAGAATTTTTTTTGCAAATAATATAATTTTACTACCTATTTCGACCATTTCCCTTGTATTATTTATTAAATTTGAGGGAGACATTGGGTAAATAGTTTCTTTACAATCCTTTGGCTTATATCGCTTGAGGGTGTTAAAACAACTGGTTGAAGACACAATGTGATGTGTTTCCAACGAAAAGGTAAAATTAAAAAGATTAAATCTCTTTAAAAAATACAAAGGCAAAATGAAATGAAATGATTGTGCAAAAATAAAATAATATTATTAACACAAAATTTGTATGAAACTGAACAATAATAACATTGGACATTTTATATTTCAAAATGAGATTGTTTATTTTAGTTTGTGTATGGGTAATTTAAGCAACACTAGTTATTAATACTTAATTATTCAATAAGTAATACAATTCGAATGAAAGAAACTTAATATGAACAATTGTTTAATTAAGTTAATTAATAAAAAAATAACAAGGACTAATTTCTATCGCATTTTTTTGACACCACGAAGCCTGATGAAAGTACCTATTCCAATCCTAGAAAAATATTGGTAGTTAAAGGATTCTCTTCACTAAAAAGCGAATCCAACCGTCAGAGAAGCGATGGCGATTAAGTAAGCAAAGCCCCCGTTTAATTCTAAGGAATAATATAGTTTTATAAAAATGTCTACATAATATATGTATAACCTAGACGACCGCCTTTTATAAACAATAACCGAAGTGAATCAGGCTGCATTGATTATTTTGGTTACTACTTAATCTGGGGTATTCTTGTATATCTATGTAATGTATGTGTCACATTGTGTTGACTTGCATTTACATAGTATACCTTCATTGTTATTATTAGATTATTGACTGATAGATGTAATCTTGCCCTCGTAGTCTGCCTATTGTATCTGCTATAGTAAGTTACACTTATGAATTTAATATTAACTTTATGCAATAAGTTTTATCTTACTAATTATATTCTAATTTTTGTATTCACTTTTCTGTTTCACTAAAAAAGGATGTGTGACACGCTGTAATATAATACATTATAAGATTTGTAACGTGTAACTTATTTACATTTTACCTAACATCCTGCTTGGGATAAATTACCATGATTAATTTCTATTAAATGAATTAAAATGTATAGTTTTACAATTTCATCTACAATTTACATCTTCAATTACATCATTTCTAAATGTAGAGTTATACAAAATGACAAAAGACGCTAAAATGAAGTTCATTTAATTACAATAAATTGATGTCATATTATAACATATTAATATATTATTTTCCTAAAGCCATACCCTCCAAAAGGCGCGTTAGTTTCGAGTCCCGATAGGGAATATGTGTGCTTTTGCCATCAACGAGAGCCGAGATAACATTTCCAAGTGCAGAAAGTGACAGGTTGATCTTTGTAGCTTCCTTGAGCCGTTCACCCTACAGTGCAAAATAAAAAGAAGAAATCGTTTATCTAGGTTTAATTATAATTAAGTATAGTTATAATAGGGGTTGGCTTATATTCAAGAAAACAAATATATTTTCATGATGTATAGTAAATTTTGTAGTCTGAATAATTTAAATACTTATAGCTTTAATAGCACAGTAATAGGAACACATGATGATAATATGTATTGCTAAATGTATTACTGCTGTTATTTCAATTTTACAAAACAAAACAATAGTCTCTATTTACTAAAATGCTCGATTAATTGATCTATATGCTGATATTATTAGATTATTTATGAAAAATATACAAAAATTACCATTACTTTGTTATTATTATTTCTGAAAATTATGTCCAAATGAGCATAAGATTATCTCTAAAATAGAAAGACTTATTGTATAAACTAAGAAAATTATTATTATAAGTATTCAGTATATGTAAAAGTTAAAAAATATACAAAATAAAAATTTACTTCAGCTTGAGTCTTGCTCTGACGTTCACTACCAGCAAGATCCACCATGTTCAACTTTCCAACCCGAATGTGGCTCTCACCATCCAGCCCCATCTGAGTAAACAATTAGTGAAAAGAAAAACAGTTTAAACTTGCACCATTTTAAATTGAATGCACAAATATTAGTATATTTAAAAAATCATTGTATACATCAGAGAAGAAGCTGAGACAAAGCTAGAAAGATTAGTAATATAGATTTGAGTAAACGAATTCTACTAATACAACCGAATTTCCTCTAAATATATAATTATATCAACAAGTATCACATATTTTACA
Source organism: Invenusta paracnida (assembly GCA_036023295.1). NCBI lineage: Eukaryota > Metazoa > Platyhelminthes > Proseriata > Coelogynoporidae > Invenusta > Invenusta paracnida. The sequence goes on from JAYRBW010028239.1 coordinate 6,652, forward strand.
TTAAATAATGTAGATATGTAACCCGTTTGAAAAATATAGTACAGTATAGTGAGAAGTCGTACAAATTTAATAAGGTCTAAAGATAAAAGTTATAATTCCTCGTAAAATTTGTACTACATAGTTATGATAATGATTTCATATAATATATGCAGATATAATATAATATAATTATACAATATACAAATCCCAGTATATTCATAATATAAATATTTATTTGTACATATACAATAATACAATATATATCAGTTTGGGTTTCATGAATATATTTTCTCTTAATATACTATACATACATTTTTCGTAAAAGTTATGAAAGCAAAAATCTATGTTTAAAAATGACCAGAATTAAATCAGTAGTTTATTTTGTCAGTTGCTCAATTTTGGCGTATTCTAATGAAAAAGAGAGACAATCCAAATATTATAAAAATAAATTTGTCATTAAATTTAACAAATTAATAAATGTAACATGCATAAAATATTAACAAAATTATTAGAAAAACGCATACTAATAAAATATTTAACTATTTTTGCAGAAATTTTTTATCTAAATAAGGCTTTAAACATTTTTTTCTATCAAAAACTAAAGATGCAAGACAGTGATGATATAGTACTTTAAAACAAATAAAACACGTGAGAATACACGGCAACTTAGCATGAGTTCCTCGTGAAATAATGATTCAAAGAAGATTAAAAGTAATTAAAACAATGTAGGATTCAATTGTGCAGAGTATATTCTAAAAGTGTAATGCTGCTTATTGTATCTTGGTAAGAAATAAAAATACAAAAAACAAGTATTTTCCAGGAAAATTATCATAAAATTATCATAAAATAAAACTGCAATAACATCAACTGAGAGTTAAAAATATAAACCTAATTTGTTTCTTTCAGTTAATATATTAAAATTTGACATAAAATGCAGTTTTTTTCCATTATTTCCTTGAAATAATAGGTAAGAATGCTAATTAATGTTTATATATATATATAATATAATAAATGCTGGGAAATAAAATAAATATTTATTTTTCTTAAATTAATTATACTAGTTTGAGTATTTTTAGTAATAAAAATAAGCAAAGACCATATAGGTTCAATAACTTTGGTCGTAATGTAGATATCCTTGCAGTCACATTTTTTAGAGTGAGTAAAATATGTAGAACGATTGAGATAGAAGAAAAGTATAGTGTGAATAAAAGTTACCTCTTCCGATGATGCTATCCTCTAAATGATAGTATATTCATTATATTAAAATATTGAACGATCATTCAAAACAGATGTTATATATACAGGTATATATAAACAAACAAATAAAAAATATGCATTTTATATGTATATAGTAGTTTTAAGAACGAATGCGTTTGTTTATATAAAGAGAATTACATCAAAGTAAACAAATACTTTTTCTATAATTTTTTTTTAGTAGTTTACTACTAAATTTATTACTAAATATATAAAAATATATATAAAAGACAAAGCATTAAGTTGTGAGAAATAAACAAATACAAAAGATACCACTACATTAAATAACGTAATGTAGATTATGTAATGCAACTAGATTAATCAAGTTATAATTAAAAAAAAGAGCTAAAGTTTAATAAATAATAGAAGTAACTTTCATGTTTTAATATTAAAATCACAAAATTTTCTGTTTATTTTACTCGTAAATAAAATAAAATATCTAGAAAAATCTTATAAAACAATTAAAGCTCAAGCTTACCTCACTGCATTCAATGGTAATGATGAAAATTGCGTGTGATCTTGAGCTATGCAGATTCATATTAGTAGCTCTGAAAATATGTCAATAAAAAATTAAATGTAAAGTTAAAATATCTATTGTCAAAATAATACGAATATTTTCATTTAAAACTAGTTTATTAGATGAATATATTAAGATAAAATGTATTAAGAGCAATCTAAATGCATAGTTTGCTATGGTCTATGCAATATAATAATATACTTTCGAGTTATAATAATATTAACGCTTATGATAAATATAGCAATAGTGTAATCAAAAATTATTTCAAACCGATTTATTAGATAAAATACAGATTTAATATAAGTCCAAATAAAAATATCAAGTTAAACATGCACAAAACGAACGTGCGTAAGGAATAGAATCTTGTTGAATAAAACTAAAATATTCAATTGTAAATGAAACATCGCAAACACTAAATTCAGAATTTTAACATAAAATATGTATTTAGATAATCACGTTCTTAAAATACTCAGGAAATGTTATATATATTTATTTATTTACAATATTAAACCAACTTCAAATTAATTAAAAATATTTATTTATTCAAAAACTTTTTGTGGTTTAAGTAATGTTTTCGGGCACATTTAGCTCATATTTATAGAAATAAAACTTTTATCTTGTGAGCATATTTTATTTAAAAAAGTAGTTTGTTAAAAAATGGTTTTCATAAAAATTTAACATTAAATAGAGAGCAATTAACTAAATAAAAAATGTAATAAATATAATGAAAAAGAGCAAGAACTTACCCAACTGATCGGTTCTGGTTACCGATGTTCATAACTTTTTCAATTTCTTTAACACTCTTTGTCAAAACAGATGATAAATCCTGAAAGATATATAACATTTATGCTAAGCATATAATAAAAACAAGTTTTCTATTGGCAAGACATATATACTAAAACTATATTTGTATATCAATACTATTATATTATTTTAATACTATGCAGAGCTGTTTACCCAAAAAAATTGAAAATCGTAATCTAGATCCTAATTTATCGTAAAATAACCCTGATTATCGTAAAAAAAGTAAAAGCACACCATTTCAAAGCCAGTTAGTATAAATATGATCAAATTAAAGCAATTATTACACAAAAAGGATGAAATTAACACAGCAATTAACACTCAGGTTTATACCTGAGTGTTCATTGCTGTGTTAATTTCATGGTGTAAATGTGAATTTATTAATTGGGGATGAACAACAACACTTTAATTTTAAAAGTTTCAATATATTTTTGAAGTTTTGGTCATTTGTTATTATTTGTTATCATTATTAGATACATATATAACAATTTGAAAATAATGACACCAACACCACTAGTATTAAAACCTAGACATGACCTCACTGAGTATAAGTAATGTACTTTCAAATGTGAATATTCATATACTTTTATAGGCAATATGTGTAACATTGTTATTTCTTGTATTGCTGCAAAGATTTAGTGTAGCATGACTTTAGTTTATTATCGGCATCATTATTAGTGGAATCAAACTCCTGTCCCTTCAAAACAAAAAGTGCTTCCAGTGTCTCAGCACCCAATGAGACTCTTTGGTGAGTCTTGTTTTTTCGAACTTGTGAAAAAATCCGTTCGCATGGTGCATTGGAGTGAGGCACTGTCAAAATGCTCATATCATTGAATACGCCAATCGTTGAAACATTGGACTGTTGACACTATCTGTGAGTTGTTCAATTGTAGGTACTCCATTTCGAATTTAAATGAGTTTAAACGTGTCTTAAAAACTGAAATATTTAATGAATGTGCAATTAAACTATTTATTTATTCATATATTATTGTAATTTAAATCTATTATTTTTATATAATGTTATATTATATTATTGTACTCATTCCACTTAGATGTCATCGGGCGATTTGTGGTAAAATATACATTATAATAATAATTTATTTTGTATGCTTATTCAAATCTATAATTATTAATCAACCGGTAATATCATAATAACCAATTGTTAGTTTTTCGAAAAAGTAATACATTTTAAAGCTATTCAGACAAAAAGATATACAAAGGTCTTAATATAACGTACTTATAAAGGTCTCATAATGTTGAATATTCTAAAATAATGTAGCAAACAACTTTAGATAAAAACATAAATTTAGTCAAAAACATATTTAATAATTAATTGAGAGTAACATAATAATATCTCCATAGATTAATCATATTGCAAATAACAAAATTTCTTAGTTGGAACAACCTGAAGATATGTTTAAAAAAATTAATATAAATATCTAAAAAAGTTAAAAATACATATAAAATAACATAAATAGGACACAACATTGAAGAAATATATTTTTTTTTTAAACTGAAAAATTGAAACTCTTAAAAAACCGAAAATCGTACAATAACACCTCCAAATCGTAAAATAGTAATTTGACCCCCAAAATCGTAATTTTTACGCCTAGAACAAAGTAAACAGCTCTGTCAGTGCTACCATGTACTACAAAATGAAGATTAACCAAATTCTATTCTTAATTAGAACATAGGGTCTTTCCATAAATATTAGGGTGGCAAATTATACAATAAAACAGTAATGCTAAAATGCCATCCCGTTTAAATAGATTCACAGTATTAGTGCAAGCTTTGCTCTATAAGTCCGATTTAAGGACTTAATAGAACGTATCATTATTACAATACTTGGATACAATTCCTTTTTCTAATAAACAGTATGCTGACCTGGTCAAAGCGAGTATCTTTATCTCTTTGCAATAGCGTATCCAAGCTTTTGTCAGGGAGAGAGCGCAGAGTCTGACGGGCGCCAAACAACTAAAAAAAGTGCACATAATAAACTAACCATAATATATATTCTTTTTTATAATTATATCACATATTGTACAAAATACACGCATGTTCAGTATTACATCATAATTTATCAAACGAAAACTACTTTTATTTCAGTTCAATTATAATAACATATTAATAAAGTAGTTTGCGTATACATACCATCTACTACGTAAATGATACAAAAATATAATACATTCAATATATGTAAAAAAAGAATTAGAAATTCAGATATTCAATTTAATTAATAGTAGTGATATACTAAATGAATAGTTTTTCAACGAAAACATTTAAACATCAGTTATATTATAAAAGACATGAGGAATATACATATAAAATGTTTGAAATGTATCGATGGCAAATACATATCATAGTATAGGTATGTGAAGGTGTGTGTATAGGACAAATATATTATAAAAAAAACACATTAAATTTGCTCTATTCAAGTGGATTAATGAGGCACATTTGACGTGTTTTTTGTTCGGCAAAGCAGTCAATTACTTTATTGTTATTGATAGTTTTCGAGATTTCATGATGATTGAACAACAATAGCAGTGCATTCAATCTGTGATTACCTAATGATATAAAAATTAAATTAGAATATTATGGTTCACAGTAGTTAAAATGTTATGCATTCAGTAGTCCTTTTTTTCGTTATGAAAAAATGAATGCATTAAGTCATAATATAATAGTATAATATATTTTTGTCAAAATATACCATCTAAGCATCTATTAATAATTTCAGTAAAATTCTAATAATTGTATGCATTGTGGGTTTTTACTTATATTAGTTTTATTATACATAACAATTATTGAAAAATATTTCATTTAATAGAAATCGCCTATAATATACATGAGTTTTATAGCGAAATTAAAATTTGTAAAAGAAACTGTTTTCAATACTACTATCGATTCTATTTTCCGATGAGTCAAAAGAGAAGTCCATAGTTTTTTTAGATAGGATACTATATTTTATTCATGTTTATAGAAACTGTTACATATTATAGGGTATGCAGGCATTATAGAGTACGAGTTCATAAGCGTCTATTAGAGCACAGTGGGGTCCTGCATCAATTTTTGCAGCCTTTGTTGATGGATCACCCTTC
>JAYRBW010028250.1:0-12297 GCA_036023295.1 Invenusta paracnida
GAACACCACAAGAACGGCCATTTTTTAACCAGCTACCATTTAAAAACTAATTTATATTTTGAAATGATTTAACTTTATCGTGTAGCGCCACCAAAAATTAATCAGCTTGTATTATTATTATTCCCAATTTTAATTTTTATAACCCGAGATATTTAGCTGCAAAAAACGAATTTTTTTAATTCTTCTAATTCTTTTTATTCTTCAGACCCAATAACACCCCTTAAACTTTAAGCTATTATTATGATATTTGAAAATATTTTGAAAATATCCCGGAGACGATACAAATTATATTTTTACCTAGCAACCGTTGCTAGGGGGCTAGATTTGGCATAGCAACCACTATTTAGACCCAATAACACCCCCTAAACTTTAAGCGGTTTTTATGACATTTTGAACATATATTGGAAATGTCCCGGAGATGAGAAAATGATATTTTTACCTACCAACCGTTGCTAGGGGAGTAGATTTTGCATAGCAACCACTGTTTCCTATCTAAAAATTAAATTATGTTACTGGACATACCTTTACAATTATATATAAACCAATGCTACATTAAATAGTCTATTAATAATGTATTCAGCAAAAAATTGTGGTATTAATATAAGCCAAACTGGCAAAAATTGTGTTAGTTCAACCCATAAAAGAAATGAAATATCCCTTAAATGTGTTAGCTCTTTAGGTAATGATATTGGACTTGAGCTAACTACGTTTTTATTATTAAGGAAATTATTAAGTATATTCCTACCATTATAATACGTTTATGTCTTAATTAATAAAAATATCAAAAGTTAAATTGATGAATACATAAATTAATAGAATATACATTAAATTGAATGAAGTTATACAATTATAAATATCCTAGACAAAATACTTTTAGTATAATAGTTTTTTTAAGTAGTTAGCTCAAGTCCAATATTATTAATTAAAGAGCTAACACATTTAATGGATATTTCATTCTTTTATGAGCTGAGCTAACACTTTTTTTCCTATTTTTGGCTTATATTAAGTATATTAGTATATGATATGATATTAATTAGTAAAAAATATAACACAAAACATGTTATTTTCACGACTTGTCAGTCGATCATTTTTATCTCATTTTTGTAATATGTAATTTTTATAACGAAAATGTTACAAATTCATAAACCTCTGTTAAATGTAAAATTATAGATTTTTTATTTTAACAAATCAACAATATACCTTAACTAATACTGTAACTTTTCTTTACACTTCTTCGCGTTTTTTGGAACCCTTTCTTTTAATCAGTTCGACAGTCAACCGCCAAAATATGCCGACTCTCTCGACTACCTAAACATGGTTTTCACCGGGGTCTTTACTGTCGAATTTGTTCTCAAACTCTCAGCTTTTGGATTCAGGGTGAGTCCGACAACATTTTAAAGAAAAATGCCATTTCTCACTGACATGTTGGCTACTGTAAAAAGAGAATTCTTCTTATTGCAAAAAATAGTTTCTGTTTTATTACTATCATACAGTGCAGGGGGGGGGGGTGACCGAGCACACCATTATGGAGTACACTGTACATTCTTCGTCAACGGGATAATGCAAGTAGCGGGTAATTAGCCAAAGCCTTTCAAATACCTTCCAATTCTATTTTAATTGATTTATTTTCTTTTTTAATGTTATGAAATATAGTCTAGTTTTATTGATTAAAACTGAAATTAACCGGCTTATATATTTAGTCATTCTATCATCAGAGTTTTCCCTGTCTTTAGTATCAAATTGTTTTGTTCGTCTTTATTCTACTCATACTTATCTATCTGTAAACTAAACATTTCTGTTCGCATAATTGTTTCCAATTCAGACATAAAATCGTTCTGCATTAAACGTTTCATATACATATATGCACAGATTCTTTGGTGCGAATGACTTATACAGAATGCATTGTTATTTTCATACAATAAGCAGGTAATAATTCCTTGTATTTTATTTCAATTGTAGAACTACTTCGGTGACGCTTGGAATGTCTTCGATTTCATAATTGTTCTTGGAAGTTTCATTGACATTATCTACTCACATGTGGCTGTAAGTTGAACATGTGATGCAAACTATTGCTTGTTTTTTGTTATAATTTTCAGTAAGATATTTGTTTCTTATATGTTTAATTTGTTTTATAATTACCTCACTGTTAATATTGATTGATATAATATTTTGAAATATATGTACACCGGTAGATGGTGTATCCAACATTGAAATTACTCTACAAATTTGATGTCTGCGTCATTTTGAAGAATATGATATACTGAAATATTTGGATAAAAAAGAAAGATATAAGAAAAAAAAGACTTGAAACAATTGCCCAAAAAAAATTCAAGAATTAATTGAAAACAAAGAAACGTAGACTGTACTCTGAAGTCAAAAAACTTTGAAAGCAGATTATATATATATACAGTTCATCATTTTTAAGTTAATCACGAAAGAGTGCTTAAAATTATTATATAGTTAACAAGCCTGGCTTTGCTAATATTTGCACAATTCATTATTTTGTATTTTATACATTTTACTTATTATGTTCATCATTTTTACTAAATTTCTCAATTAATAGTTATAATGCTCCAAATATTTATCTCCTCACTACGTTTTTATGTGAATTTTAATTACTTTTTTGTTTTTTTCCATATTGAAGATAAGTATATCGAAAACTGGAGGGTTATTTATTTTACAGCATTCTCGCTCATTCATATAGTAGAAGATTAAAATTTATACTTTTATTTGGGAGCTTAGTTTTATTAATTTCTTCTTTTTAAGCTATTAAGATAATTCAAATTAAAGGTCATCGAACTTTTTATAAATGCATGACGTCGGCGTAATCAAATTTTAGTGTTGAATATATTTCGTCACATCACCGAATACACTACTATAAGTTTTTTATCAAGTAGTATACCTACGCATAAATACTCACATTCTTTGATATTTAATGCATATGAAATGAAATGTGATTGATAAATTATTTATTTAAAAAAAACGCAACATCACACATATTTTGTGACAACAGACGAAAAACAATCTATTGTTTAACCCAAAGTTTTAGTCTACATTTAAACTATAGAAATATGACAGACCTTGCTTCCCCCCCCCCATTTCCTCCCTCCTGCCTAAACCAATTCAAACCAATCACATTATTCTGTTTCGTGTTTTTTAATCAGTCGGTTCATGGTCCTAGTACTCAAGGAGCCTCCTCACACAGAGTATGTATCGCAACCTTGTAACTGCCCCTTCATTCCCTCTCTTCTTCCTTCCTCCTATATTATCCCACTTAACCGCGCAAAGCGTTTGTACTTTTATCTAACTATCTATCTACTCATCCATTCGGGCTTTTAATTTTTTGTGATATGATACATCGATTAAATGGAATGATACTAGTTTCCCCTTTCCATTCTCTTGATACTATTCTTCCTCTTTTTTGTCAACTATTTTCAAACATGCCAAGTGCGTATTTGACCACAGTTTACTACATGATATCTTATGTTTGTTCTAGTAACTCTAGAATTTTGATTCTTATCCAACTATATGTGTCTATAGTATATTTATATATGTATTTGTATTGTTTGTGTGGTATTTTGCGTTTTTGACTGTGTTTCCTCAATTTCTACATGCTTTGATATTAATATAGTAGATTAATATTAATAACATATATTTTGACCCAACTAAATATGTCTTTAATACTTACCTATAAGCTTCTTAACTACTACTTGTATACTATGTGTGTCTTCTAGCTTATTTATTTTACCTATTTTAATTTTTTCAGTGAGTTTTTGTCTAATTCGCACTTTGAATATGCATTAACTTTATGTGTAGTATACCTCTATAATACAAGTAAATAATATCCAGTTTTCTTTTTGCTAGTGTTGTATGAAAATAACTTACTGATATATCCTTTTGTATGCATATATTTTGTTTTCTTTGCAAACCATACAATAACATTTTGTCAAATCTGTTGAAATACTTTTTAATACTCAAATAATTGGTTAAATCAAATATTTTTATACATTTACTACAACTGAAAGTATTAAATCTTATTAGAAAGAAGGAAGTTTCACATGATATTAATATTTATTATCAATACTCTTAATACAAAAGGCTTTAGATAATTTATTTATATAACTTTTGTATCATTGTTTATTTAAACACAAAAGTAATACACATTTATAGTTTTACAAAATTATATGTGAAAATCTAAAATCTCGTCTCATACTCTTAATAGGCCATTTCTCTCTCTATACAATACAATACAAACATTTTATCTACTAAATTAAAAGTCTGAATTACAATTTTTATGTCTGTTCTGATGATATAAAATTACATTAACTTAATTTTGAAAACGAATAGGGTATCATTCAATGTAAATCTTACCCATTTCTTCCATGAAACACACACGTTTGATTTTTCTGTGTCAACACGACAATATTATTACATAGAATTGGTATTTTAAAATATTGTTTTACCCTCCTTCGTGTTTTCTATGATATCGATATTTTACCCGCATGGACCGTTTTGTCATTTATTTATCGCAGGGTTATAATAAGCAATTTACTCGACAGATATTTTTGTGAGAATATTTTATTTGGAAGATTTTTGCAACATACAAATTTGACTATGTGTATATGCCTGTGGCTTTATCTGTTTCTTAACTGTGTCATTTCTTATCTATACTTCTTCTGAATTTCTAGTTGACAATATTTTAATTCAATATAGAGGTTATACTATGATGCACGTGAACTATTTAGACAATACTTTATTTATGCTACATGAATTCAATTGTAACTAATTCTGTTAATAAAATATTTATGTACATTTTGAGAATCTTATGATTACCAATACGATTTTAGTTCAATTAACTGTTTAGTTTAAAACTTTAACAATTTAAGACGTTTTGTTATGAACTTTTCAGACAATTAAATAATAAGAAGGTGCTCACACTATCTCTATCCATATAATTATAACGCAACTTTAATTTCAAGCATCTACAAAATTTTTAATACTATGTTATACTACTAAGAAGCCAGCCGTATTAATGGTAAAATACATCAATAAAGTATAAATTAAACTGTTCGGAATGTTTAATTAACCGTTATTTTTATATACAAGTAGGCTCTCTGCAATTTGTGTAGCAAAGTTCGTACACAAAATGCTGATGCATTTATACAATAAACCGATGCAACTGATTCATTTATTATCTAGAAGGTGCTGGCCTTAGTTATATTTGATTGAACTTGTCAGAATGAATTTCTTTCGTATTTTGATTGTCCAATCTATTATAGTTTCATCATCCAGAGGCCATGAACATTGGACAAGTAAGTATTAAAGAGGCAGATACGTTTGGTCTTCTCAGAGGAACTCTCGTCTCATTTGAAGTTTTTACGTTTAATTAATAGTTTATAGTTTATAGTATTTTCTAAAGTTGACTTGGAAAACTGTGTTTCCTTAAATGTGTATCTCCTCATACGGTTTGCATGAATATTTTAAACTATCTTTTATATTCACCATTTTTAATAATGTAGTTTATTAATTTTTTAATTATGTGTAAAAATGAGGATTTGATTATTTTGATATGGCAGAAAGTAAACATAAAATGTTTGCGGATAATTTTTATGTCATCATTAATGAATTTGACAGTTTTATTCTTGCTGAGTCCAGCTTGCGTATTATTTTCCTTTCTTATAATTATATCCTATTTATGCAACAATTTACAATCATTTTTATTTTCTGAAAGTATAATAACAATTATTCGAATTGATTTGTCTTCATATTACTATTTTTGTAGTTTTCTGATTTTTGAGGCAATGTAAATAGGCAATTCGGTATGTAATATACAAGTTTTCAAACGATATGGTGAAGCTGAAATCTTTAGAAACAAGAATTTTCTGAAATAAAAGTATACATTGCATAAAATATTTGTGTTAATATCTATATAATTTCCATAAAAACAGTTTTTAAAATAAAAATTATTAAGTTTGGCAATAATGTAGTGTAATGTATTACCTTTAAAGATCATTTTTTCAAGGTAACAAGAAAACAAAAAAAATAACTTTGATTTTGATAAAAGGAAGCATTCGTAGAATAAATTATGATAATTACAAATTCTGTTTAGAAAGTCATTTAAAGTTTAAATGACTTTTCTACAGCATTTAAATAAATAAGTATTCAGAAAAATTCAATTCAATATACATCTCTTGTTCAAATCGTAAAATAAGTTTTATAGTAGATGCTTATTTTCTAGATTTTGTGATGTATATTTTATCCAATGAAATTTATCAATATTATAATAGATACTTGAGATGTTCAAAACCACATTGACACTTTTTATAGCTTAAAACATTATCCAAGTTGACATAAATTTACAGAGTCCTCACTTTATTTCGATCCACATAATTATTAACCAAATTTACTTTGCTTCCCCCCTCTCCCCATCGTGTCACACCTTGTCACGTGGGTCACGCAGGGTGACTCCAAATTCATCAGCATCAACTTCTTTCGTCTGTTCCGGGTGATGCGTCTGGTCAAATTGCTGAGTCGAGGAGAGGGGATTAGGACTCTTCTTTGGACCTTTATCAAGTCCTTTCAGGTAGGATTATGTCTATAAAAAGGAGATATTTTATACCTCGAAGAAGGATCCAGAAATGCTACATTTATCAATAATTATATGCGCACAAATAATAATTAACGAATGAATGTAAACATTATTGTAAAAGAGACGTTCATTACTTTAGTATATAAAATGAAGTGTATTATCTGAAAGTTTTCGGAAACATGACATCTTCAGAGCAGAAGCTTAACTGACAACAGAATATAAGTATAGAAGTTAAATTAACGTATCTTAAACGTTTAAAATTCTGGACAACTTGATATCTCGACTGATAGACTCTAATTTGTTTAAAATATAGTCAACTAATCCAACATTAGGTAAATCATAATCGAAAGATTATTGAATAAATAGGAATTTGATGATTGGTCAACTACTATAAAATAAAATTTAACTAATTTTTTCTTTCTTTTTGGGTATAGCTTATGTATAAAACGTTTTTATGATATTATATTATGTGTGATATTTATAAATATAAAACTCGATATTCTAAATTAATTTCTAAAGTAGGACGTGAAAACAAAGGTACAATTTGGCGATGTATTTATACTCGTCTGTGTTTAAAGATAAGGACCTATGTATATTGTGTCCTGATGTGTTCAACTTGGCTACATTTTTGTTTAATTATTATAGAATATATCGTAATTTTCTTATATATTTTAATAACTTAGTACCTAAGTACAGATTTTGAATTTTGAATTTTGAATAGTTATTAGTTATTAGTTCACAATTTTATGTGCATTTTTATAAATTGCATTATTCTAAGAGTGCCACAATAATAATAATAACTCTCAGTTAACATTAAATTATTTTGTTAACATATTCTATACTCGTATATGATCTGGCCCGAACGCGTTTGATATAGCCTTATATAATTTTGATCTGACGAAATATGTGATTTAAAATTCAATTCTCAGCCATATGTATTTAACCATAAAAAACTTATAGTTTGTATAGGAGAGGAATTCATACCACTCTCTTTATTTTAGTCCAACCCTTATCGTATTCAGATCTATATCTATAGTATGAATTGCGTCTCTCATTACTACCCCGGCCCTCCATCTTCATTTACAGGCTCTACCCTACGTAGCACTGCTCATCGTGATGCTCTTCTTCATCTACGCGGTCATTGGAATGCAAATGTTTGGAAAGATCTCCTTAGAGACAGAGGGTTCTGCTATCACCCGAAACAACAACTTCCAGACCTTCCCGCAAGCCGTGTTAGTTCTCTTTCGATCCGCCACAGGGGAGGCCTGGCAGGACATTATGCTCAGTTGTGTCGGGGGTGAGTAACCAGATTCAAGGGGGGGGGGCTGAGGTTATGCTAATTTGAACAAACAATAGCGTGAAATAAAAGCCGTGACTCCTTGTTTCTTAGATATATCTATAATATCAAACATATTTTTCCCTACAATAAATTCTATTAAATAACTGTATACTACTTCTAAATTGTGAGTAGTACAATTATATGAATATATTATTAAACAATATAATTGTATGCTAATGTTATTAAGGTTATTTAAATATACTTTTGTAGAGTAAAATATCAATGTAAAGAGTACAAATTGCCAAAAAGAAATATACATTATAAATTTTGGAAAATGTAATATGATTTTTTGCAAAGATTTTATTTATAAACTAACACATAATTACAACCATAGAAATGAATAATGTTTTAATTTATATCATTTAATTTAATGTCATAATATATATCCATTTCTATGATTACAACTATATATACTTTATACTACCATATACTGACAACTAATATTATGTGCTGTAGTACACCTTTGTACACTGTCTCGATATATAACATTTATATCTGAAATTTCTATACACCTAAGGGTAAATTAATATGAAAACAACAAGGAAAATAGACGTTAAAACTTACAATCACCGATATACATTTATGAATAAAATGTATGAAAAAATAATTTATTTATTTACATACAATTAATTTCTTATACGATTGTATAATTATTAGTTTTTATCACATTCTAGTCTGTTTTCTAAAACTGCTACGTATTTTTATAAGTTAAAAATCATGATAGCATCTTAATATTTTATACTAATTTTTTATTAGAATGGTTTAATATACGTTAGAAATAAATTTCGCTTTTAATCTCATCATCTACATATAATCTTATAATGTTTTCTCATCGCTTTTGATTGTGTAATTATTACAAATTCTTTCTATAGAATAATATTACTATATACCATAGTATTTGGTCTTATTTGTAAACTTCATCTAAATTTAATCTTAAATGTCCAACACAATGCACAATAGAATATATTTTTGTATTTTTGTATTTTAGGTTATAATGTAAAATGTCCATTTCGTTAAAAACCTCCTAATTCTAAACAATCTGTGTTTTTGCATTTTCAAATACTTTATCTTATATACAGTTACATATCTTTATTTAAAACTTTACAAAATCCTGCCACTGCACCAAAGAAGCAACCAACAACATCAACGATTTTTTCATAAATATTTGGAAAATAGATACCAGATATCACACCAATCCTCAAAACAAAATCAGCCAATAACTGCGCGGAACTCAGGCCTATCACTGTCACTGAAACACCAGCTAAATGCCTAGAGAAAATTGCGGAGAAGAGAATCTGTAAAACTTATCATGAACCATATAAGCAATGACCAATTCGTATACAGAGAAAGTTGTTTAGCTGAAACTGCCCTCACAGTAATGATGACGGATATTCAAAACCAAATCAACACCGAACCCAGCTCCTTCAGAATCATATTAGCCGATATGAAAAAAGCATTCGACTCAGTCGAACAAAAATTCATCTTACAGAAGCTAGAAGAAATCCTAGAGATCATCTGCTACATTCCATGGATCAAATCCTTTCTCGAAGACAGGCAGCAACAAGTAAACATCAAATGGGTCCTTTTGGCCTCCAAAACAAAAATGAGAGGACTTTCATGGGGGACTATGACAGGTCCCAGACTATTCGTCCTCCTTCCAAACGACCTCCAGCCAGTCGTTGATAACACAACCTTTATTAAGTACGCAGACGATCTGACGGTCATCCATAAACTATCCAATTCCACAATGGACCAATGCCAGGAAGAAATGACAAACATAGAAGTTTGGGCATCTAAGAAGGAAATGATTCCAAACGCCAAAATGACTGAAGAGTTATCGACAAAACCACTCAAAGATCACATAACTTCACCCCTTCTACTTGACAATGGCCAACATGTTCACAAAAAAATTGTCAAAGGTTCTAGGTCTCCACATCGACTCCAATTTTAACTTCAAACAACACATGAGTAAAACAGCCAGAAAATTATATAGCAAACTTTACCTCCTCAAAGAGCTGAAAGGTTACAACAAGCAGGAACTAAAATACTTCTACTGATCGTGTATTATACTCACCATGACGTACGCGTACACAGCTTGGTGCTCGACCAAAGAAAGCAACCTGCTACCATTCCACCAAATCTAAAAGAAAGTACAAAAAATCATCGGAGACGACGTTGAAGACTTGAAGACAAACCTGAAAAACAAAATGATCAAACTCTTCAACGAAGCCGCGACCAACGAACAGCACCTTCTGCATACTTTCATTCCCAAACAACAACAAAGTAACACAAGACAGAACGGGCACAAGAAACCCGAGCGCTTCTCCTAATACTTTTTATTATTCTCCAATAACATTCCTTTACAATAACTTTCTCTTTTAACTGTTTATAATTCTATTTACGATAACTTTCTCTTTTAACTGTTTATAATTCTATTTACGATAACTTTCTTTCTCCCTACAATATCTCTTTAAATTAACGTTTCTCCTAATTCCTTTATTCTTTTTAATTTTTTATTATGTAAGTTATGTACGAAAACCGTTTTGTGTTTTTTAAATAAAAGTCTTATTATTATTATTATTACTTTTGATAGTTATCTATTATTTTATATAATATAGACAGTTTTTTTATTATTTTGTTTCAGATTTGATTTTTATAAATTTATAGTATTCAGTTCTTTTTTCTGGATTTTCATCTTTAGTTTACTGATTATTGGTTTTTATTCATTGAAATCTGTTCTTTTTTATTATTTTCCTAATGCTTTAAATTTTATTGATAACATGTATATTTTATTTATAAAACATTATTTCTTTATATGTTTAAGCTTCTAACAATGAAATTGTTTGATTTCTATATTTTAGTAGAAAATATAAACAAATAGGATATACAAGGACAATACATAATATTATCGTCTACTAAAATTAGTTACACTTACAGACTTTGTCATATTACTAACAAAACATTGTTAACTAAAAATGGTTTATTGATTTCCTTTCTATGATTCTTTTCTAATCGGCAAAAATATTCGAACTTATATTATCTGAATAAATTACTACATACATACAAGATAAGACGCATCTACTCATTTTTAAATTCCATTTGCTTGGTAGTTAAGTATCTAACCATAAAATCAAATAAAGAATTACGTACTTTGTTCCATTTAATTTAATTATATGAATTAATTATTATTGGAATTTCGTTTATTTAAAAAGATAAATCATTCTGTGTTGCTTGAATGATTTGGTATTTATTTAGTGGCTCTTTTATCTCTTAAGTGCATTATGTGTATTTATGTATTATATGTATTTCTATTCCTTTTTAATTTTTACATGCATAATATATTATTTATTATACTTCTTTATACTACTGTGGACGGCATGAGCCGTGGATACCACACGAATATTCGCCTCAATCCAAACATAACACCCATTTCTTCATAATTGACAAATTCGATCGATCGATCAATACATGATTGGATCAATCACTGAAAAGATATATAAATTAATTGATTATTTTATACAGAGCTTAAATTTTTCTTTTAATCATACCGGCTTTTCCATTTGTTGCGGTTGAATTTGGAAATAAATTGTTTTTGAATATCTAATAAACGAAAAGTAACATCGAAATTTTTCGATATGTGGAGATAATTTTAAGACCTGTCTATAGATGAAACAATTATTTATTATTTGATTTACATCCAAATTTATCAAACATTAAAGCAAACGAGCAATCTTTCATGTTTTTGACAAATGAATCAATATGTCATTCGTTGAAATAAACGATATATCAGTAATTGAATAAATCATTAATTTGCTTAATGTATCAATTATTGAATCAATCTTCTAATTTATCGATCAATAAACAAATCTGTCGATCGATAAAACCATTCAATATTTAAACTGACCGATTGATATCCAGAGAACCGTGTCAAGTGCGACTTCCACTCGGACATGGTCCGAAGCGACCTGGGCCCAGTCATGCAGAGCAAGCTCATAGCCTACTCGCGGGCTGGCGGTTTGGCCTCAGGTCTTCCACATCCCGCTGAAGGTCTTCCGGCAAAACACAGCGGTGTGGACGGTGTGAATGGGGTGGGTGGCGACGTGGGTGGAGCCAAGCGCGCCCGGCGTGTGGACAGTGGTACGGGCGGAGTGGTCACAGGGCCCGTGGCAGGCGGATATGAAACTGTCATCCCCATCCAGTATCCGGCTATTCCCGCTTGCGGATCCAACTTCGCCTACCCCTATTTCATATCCTTCTACATGATTTGCTCGTTTCTGGTGAGTTCCAGACGCCTCCCGATCTACCTTGCTAATCCAAGTTTTTTCTCTCCCCCTCCCCCCCCCTCCCGTCTCTCTCTCCTCTCTTTTGG